>JABFPT010002584.1:0-12950 GCA_022817245.1 Nixonia krombeini
TGCTTTTTTTCCAAATATCTCTGCTCCTAATAGTCGGAGGGGCTTATATGGGTAGTAATTCTTGAAGTACGCGACGAGATCTATCCAATGGTGTATAACACATACTTGTATGTCGAAGTTGATTTTTTGAGAAAAATTGAAGGGGTACCCCTTTGGAAAAATGACGAAAAATGAACTTCGGATTTCAGCATTGACTTATACACCAATAGATAGATCTCGTCGCGTACATCAAAAATAACCCCCCATATAGGCCTCTCCAACCATTAGGAGCAGAGATATTAGCGAAAAAAGAGAAAATTGGTGGGGATAAAACGGAAACTGTTTGTACAATAATCGCAACTGAGAGTCGTATTATTGGTCCAGGTCGACGTGCTTTGGCTCGTTCGATAGATCTGAATGTCGGGAATCAGATGGTACATTGCACATTTTGAAGTTCCCATATGGAGACTAGTTACAGCGTGGAAACTGCAAAACTCGGTAGATCACGTCCCCACCACATAATTTATGTCTTTTTTCCCGAATATCTCTGCTCCTAATAGTCGGAGGGGCCTACATGGGTAGTAATTCTTGATGTGCGTCACGAGATCTATCTATTGGTGTATAACTCAATACTGAAAGTAGAAATTAATTTTTCGTCAAAAATTGACGGGTTTGAAAAATTCCGAAAAAATTAACCTCGGCTGTCAGTGTGTGTTACCCACCAACACATAGATCTCGTAACGAACTTAAAGAATCACTATCTATTTTGATATGTCCATCCATCAGGAGCAGAGATATTCGGAAGAAAAGAGGAAGTTTCAAAGTGTAAAAGTCAACATCTTATTCCGTGCATCAATCGATTTATCCAAAACACGATGTGAACTAAAAATACGGCTATTAAATACTGATATGGTACAACTAATTCCCGATTTGTATAAAACACGCTGCTTGAATAAAGTCTTGTGAAACATTCACATATAGATACTTCACACAAACACGCATGGCTGTAATATCGGAATCTGAAATTCACTCGTTTCCCCGAGAAAGTATACAGACTGAGAGGCTTAGATTACTAGGCTGTTCGAGGTTCGGGAACAGACGGAACTAACGAGTCGGGATAGGATTCGATAAATCCTGCTTTGAGAAAGTCGGTAAAAAATACACGAGCAGGGCGAAAGACAAAGAGACAAATTTCCTTCTCACCCTCCCTCCCTACCTTCTCCGCAACGATGATACGGTCCCGAGCCAGCGCAGGGTTGCTGACTCCACTGTCTGTTTTGCGTTTTGCGAATGAAAGTCCACGGAATCGGAATTTCGCGCTGGAACGCGGTGAAAATACCGTATTCCCGAATGCAAATTACTGTTAACCCCATCAGCCTCTTTTTGTTCCCGTTCGCCGACGACGGGAAGCGGGATAGAAAGCGGCTTTGCCTTGTCGGTAACGAACCAGCCGTCCCTCCTTGGGAAATGGAATCCCTGGGTTGGGGTATCGAAGAGGCGTGCAAGGCGTCGGGTGGGATCTTTCCGCCACATCCTAATGCGCTAACTGCACTTATTCGACGAGGCTTTTTTCCCCTTGTTTTATATATCGAGAAAATAGCCTTTTTCCAACGCGAACAGTGGTAAAGTCTGAAGAGTGCTTCGACAGTCTGTTCTCCCGGAACGGAAAAACTCTGAAATTGTCCAATCCGGCTTTGAACACCGTTTCCAAAGCCGTTAACCAAACTTTCGCCGAGTCTGATCACATGTTACTAGACTTGTTTGTATCGGTCAGAAATAATTTCTTGGAAAAACTAGAATGTTCCGGGCTTGGTTTACCCAACCTAATCTAACCCAACTGTTTCGAATCCCGTGAATTTATAGTTTAATCCGAGTGATATTACCATTGACGGAGTTATTCGGCATAATTAATGGTAACTTCATTTCGACTGATTGGATACGAATGATCCTTCCAGACTCTTCGTTGGAAACGCGGTTTTCAAAGAACGAGCTTCTAATGACCAGAAAACGATGAGCCAGATCCGGTTAGCGATAAAAAGTGGATGAGAAGCGCGTAATTTGATCGAGAATTGATATTAATGCAGTGTCGTTTTCACTTTTTCAGGATTGTCACTCGTTAAGGACGCGGAAATAGACGTCGGAGAGGATGACGGTGTTAAGTAGCTAGAGTAGCGTTCTGGTACCAAAAGCCGGATGCGACTCTTGGTTCCGCCGCTGTTCAATATGCTGTACCATCACGTCAGCATCGTTCTTTTCATCGTGAATGTGTTGATCGGTAAGTTTCCGCAACTGACAAACGTCAGTTATGGTTTTCGGATGGCGCATACCACTGTAGCCGGATATAATTGAAAAAGAACGGTTTTTGAATGACTGTTCACTTTGCTGGAGTTTGAATAGGAAGTCAATAACAATCGGCAGTGGCATTGCGCATCATGATATCATGTTTATTCGAGAGAAATGGCCACGCCAACCGCAGACATAGTGGAGATCGTCTGTGCCAAATACGCGTCCTATACACCGGTCGCAGGAAATAGGAATGGAGATTCGCGACTGGTCAACTCCTGCGCCTGATGTTTATTCGGTGATACGAGTGTGCTTGTCAGAATTAATTTACTGCGACTAGGCACCGCGTCATCTCTATACCTGCCACCACAGTCACATGTTTCGATTCCTTCCGGACTCTCTTTTTCATCCTCTTTCGTCAATAATGAATTGACGGCTTGATGAGAAACGTCCCGCACAGACTTCCCAGGGGTTCAAATTCGCTTATTTACCACCGTAGTGCCGAGAAGACGGGAAATTGGAACAACCAAGGGAAATGAAAGGAATTTCGAAAGCTGGTAACTCCTCACCGGACAAAACATGCAAATTCAAAAATCTTACTCTTCCCAGTCAATGTGTTGGAGGACAAACTGTCTGCCGGAGGATTGTGGAATTTTAAAGAGTTTTAAAAGAGCTTCCGCCGATGTTTGAAAAATTTAATGAATTTTTTACACTTTTCTTGCAAAGAAGGTATTTCTAAGAGCCGGTGAGAAGAATGTCGTGATTTTAAGGCAAAACGGTCATCGGGCAAGCGATAACAATATTTCCGAGCATTAAGAGTCGTATTATCGTCTCTCATACGAGTCTTTTACAAAACTTTAAATCCTAGACTTGTGTTTCCAAAATACAAATAACAGTTTTGGTGACAGAAAGTAACTTAACCGGATTTTGAAATAAATTTATTTACAGAAAAATCATATAGTAATTTTCAAAATAGTCGACTATTTTTCGATTACTCTCTTTTTATCTTTTTATGATGTATTTCCACTGAACAAAGGTTTTACCAAATTTATTGCTTCTATACATTTCACCTGTTTAGTTCTACTTCAAAATTCGAGAATAAGTAGAAAACGTTTAAATTTAGCACGGATTTATAAGTATTAGGTTTTCCGGAAATTCATTGCAATGATATCAAATCAAGTTCTTCACACAGTACATTTGTTCATCAAACGAAATTTTTTCTCTCAAATATACTCATTTTCGAAATATTTATGACTCGCAAAAATTATTTGTAGTTGTACAAACTTTAGGCGTATTCAGTTTAGAATATCTCGCTAAACGAGAGTAGGAACGATCAGCCGGGCGTATGGTGCGGTATCGGTCCGTCTTTATCCCCGCGCGCTCCTTATCCGATAGTGGCTATAGACTACAGCGTCGAGTAAATTGGTCGACTAGACTTGGTCCGAAAACCGTGGCAAACGTGATTAATCGGCCGCTTTCTCTGCGGACGGTCCGATCCGCGTCGTACCACTCGCGCAACCGCATTCACGGCTCCCTTGTATACACACAACGGCCACATACCTAACACGATAATCGGATAACTACGGTCCAGAGCTCAATTGGGTTTGGCCGGCGCGAGCCTCGCCGTTCCCGTCGCTGCCCGAGACTCTTGTCCTTGGCTGGGCCGGCAGGTTTTTGTTCCGAAAAAGAAGAGTCTCTCGCGCAAGTATCCACGTTCATTAGGTGCCTCGCTTTATCGTAAAACTTTTCGATAAGAGCGACGCCTCGCGTACAAAGAACCTCTTCGTACGCGACCTACGTATTCTCCCCAGGTAAATACTTGGCATTCCACCTTTGTTGTTTCTTATGGCATCCCCGGGAAGAAATGTTTTCATTGTGCTCCCTCAGTTACGTCGCAAAGAGCGCCGCTTTTCAACTCCCTTATTGTTACTTCCTCGTTGCTTTTCGCTTGACATCCAAACAGAGTTTTATTAGGGGCCTATTAAGGCAGCTTGATTTATCTGATCAAGGTCTTAACGAGGTATGCTCTGCTTGACCTAATTCTCGTATTTGACCTTGCTAAGTTTGGTTAATAAGACTTAAATGATGTTATCGTGATCAAAAACTCATTTGCAAATATACGGTTATTGGTAATGCTTGAAGCCACTCCTTAACAAAGCAGCCAAATAATATCATTCGTTACCAGGAAGTAGCTTATCTTGAGAACGTCGAGTAACCTTACGAAGAGATTAATAAACTGTATTTCCGTTTTAACGATGTCTAATGAACATCTCAAATTATAGTTTCTAGGAGATTTGCATAACATGTGTATTTAGCATTTGTTTCGTTTTGCCAATGACGTTGTTATTCGTTGTACCTATTTGTCCAGAACTTCAGCCACGCCTGGCAACGTAACGTCTTTCCTGATGTCTGATCCTACGCGTTAACTACTACTCTATTGTAATGACTGATATATTTGTCTGATAGTGACGTGCGTTACCAACGCGCACTAACAGAACTCCCCGACTATTAATTGAAACGGATATTCGTCAGTGTCCGGTCCAGGCGTTTCTATTTTCCTCGCCAGATTCTGATTAGGCTGCTCGCCATGTAATTCTTGACGCGATAGTTTGACGCGTTCGGACAATATCAACAGCTGAGGCAGCTTAAGGTTTAGGACATGACAAAACATCATCAAATTGACAAAATTAATAGAATTACAAACATTTTTGTTGGTATTATTTTTGTTACGTTAGTTGCAAAATTTGACGATGAAGTGGTAAATGAAAAGTCAAAATGTAATGAAAGAAATGAATAAAATAACGAATCTTGACATTCTCGAAGGACAGTTTCTATTTAAGTTGGGAAAATATTTTCATAGAAAATTGTAACCCCTTTTTTAAGTAAACTTGCACCGTGGTGAAAAACAAGGTTAATTAAAATTTGATAAATTTTCGACGGAAATGTTGAATTAATCTCGCGGAGTTTTTACTTTCGCGTTGCTGGCTATTTAAGTAGCTGAACGCGCAAATTTATTATTGTTAGGATCGTGAGATATACATTCATGAAGGAAGAATGTAAAACGTAATTACTTTGCGGATATTCCATTTGCAACGCTTTTGCTGGAACTGCACGAGAACGACTTTCACAAACAGCCGAGCCTCGTGATTCAGATAAAGTTCTCGAGTAGATACAGAATGAGTTTCGTGCGCACTCGACTACCTGACGAGGACCAATTAGATTAGAAGAATATCGCGACCGGAAGATGTGAAAATCGCAACCGGTATTACAATGACGTCCGTATACTTCCGTTTTGTCATAGTTACTAATGTCTTCTGATCGTTAGCCATTAAAATCCGTTTCGTTGTTTCAATTATTCACTTTCAACGTTGCAGTCGTGAATAATTTTAATGTGTTTTATGAATATATTAAAAGAAATATTTTCGAAGAAATACGTCAAGAAAAAGCATGGCAACAGTGTCGATTTGACACTCTTTCGAGAGAAAAGTAATTTTCAAATCAATGTAATATTGATAATAACATACAGAACTAATTAGTTTAATAATTCACTGGTTTCATTTCAAGTGATGTAAATTTGGCAATGTCGGGTTCCAGTGGACAGAATGAAAATGGAGATTGTAAAAAGTGAAATACACGATTCAAATAACCTAGTTATCGATCGCAGATTATTAGAGTATTGTAATGTATTATTCATCGGTTGTACAATCACGAAAAATTCAGAGAAAAACTTCACATAAATGTGATCATAACAAGAAAACCGAAGCAATTATGGTATATAAAAGCTTAGTTTGAGCTTTCCTAAAATCCAACAAATATTGATTGTAAATTTAATTTATGTCTGCCATTCTTTCAGGATTATTTATAAGAACTTTTATAGAGCCCTCAACTGTTGGTTTCTATTTTTTTTAAATGCCAATTGGAGATTACAAAAAATTATTTAATTATTTATAATATTTATAATTATTTATTTACAACGGTTATCAGTTGACTATGACGTGTTCAAATGATACGTCTGATAGTTTCTGAGTTCTTTTGCATTTCACTGAACTTATGATCTCGCAGTTACAGTTTTGACAGTCAATATTCCCCTTTGGCAACGTTTTGTATGCTTTTACTCAAATTTATATCTTCGCGTTGTTGTACTTTCAATGTCAATATTTTAAAAAACTGTATTTTTTTATTTGCATATTTAGACATTTTACAGATAACTCAAAATGTTTATAACTTTATTTACACTTAGTAAAGGATTTATAAAATTCAGGAAAACTAAATTTAAGTAAAGTTTAAAATGAACAAGAAAATTCTTTCCTCGCTCTGCAATTATGAAACACTAAGAATGAGTAGAGAATTTGTAGCATTAACTCGAACTCCTCTTCACATTAAAAATATTGCTACGAGGATTAAAATAACAAATGCGGAACGTGTCACGCGCTTAGTAGCTTGAGTGTCGTTAGGAATTGCAAATAATATCGCGGGATGGGATTAATTTCGTTCGTTGGTTTACCTTTCCGTGGTCAGATGCGTAATGTTTTTAAAGTCAAAGAAAAGTAGGGGGAAGTTTCCTCGCGCTTGTAAATGCGCAGTAATTCCTTTACCTTTTCCGCTCCTAATTATGCGGTCTCTTGGGACAGCGAAATAACAGCAGAATGCCGCGAAAGTTTGGCCCGGAGTTTGCGCTCTTGTTATAATTCAAATTGTTATAATTGAGTTTTTTTCCTTTTTCACCGAACGAAACTTTTCGTCAAATCTAATGAAACGTCTGACCTCGTTCCCGCAAAGAGTTTTACGTTCAAGTGGATCGTTTTAAGTTTCAATTTCTTTCGACCTTGGCGAGTGAGATGTTCGATGTTTAATTCCCTTCCGCTCGCAAAATCATCCATCATTATTGCGCTTTATTGCCTACAACGATTTCCTCGTTCCTCGCGTTTCACCGAATCGACTAAATCGGCGAAACTTTTTTATCGACGGATAATTAAGTAATTATTCGATGAGTGAGATTAATCCGCATTCTACAATGATATGCTCGTAAAAAACATGGCTTAAGTATTATGCAAGTTTATAATTTAAAACGTAATACTTTTTACACCGCGTCTTTAATATCGCCACGGCAGACTTACGTAATTACCCCATCCCACCTCACCGCTATTTTATCCTTACTTTCTTTCATCGTTTGTCTTTCCGCGTTAATCGCGTTTTTTCCTCATTTTCCATCAGTTATGCTCCGTTTGCTCAACTCATCCTTTATTGTTATTATATCACTCAAAGCTTCTAATTATTTGACGCAAGTTCGGGAAAAGTCACCGAAGTCAAGCAATGTGTTATGGATTGAACAGAAATTGAAAGAAGACGTCAGTAGAACATTGACCAGGTTTCTGATAATTGTGATTAGGTCCTAATTAGGTTACCCTCTTATGAATCCGGTATGTGTCCCATTGGGGTAAAGACTTTAATACAACCTAGATTAAAAATGTAACACTTTCAGTTCTATTATTCTGTTTTTCAGATCTATGCAAGTATCCGATAGATTTTTCTTGGATTTTGAAGTATCAGATTCTCGGATATTTAGAACGTCAATACTTAACCAAAATCAGTATTTTGACTGGGTAGAAAACTTGGAAAATATTGCGTGATTAAGAACTAAACTCAATTCCTAGGTATTCTGACCAAAACTCTATCAAGATTCCAAATCGATTTCTATTGAATTAAAACTTTGGTAGAGCAGAAACGTGAGTGTACAATATTGCGATACCAATCACGTAACAATTAAGGATGAAAGGTGACCCGGTTTGTCTGAACAGAACCCGAAACTGAATTTAACAGTACTATTTATGTATACGTCTTGTCGGATTGTCCACACGATTCGATGTGACTGGTGCGTCGATGCGGAAGAAAATCGTGCTTTATTTCAGAATATTTCCATCGTAAACTCTTAAATTATTCTAATATTGGCGAAGAAGAATATCGCACTTCTTCCGAATCGCAAATTCAGTTTCGTAGCCCCGAGCTGAAACTTCCTAAACTTGTGAGTTTGATGGAATGCGGAGTCGAGGTGGACCTGGATGGCCGTGCAACGTGGCAGAACATGAATAAGAGTCCTATGGTCAGACGCTGTATTCTGGCTTTACGGTATTTTGCTTCTTTCTTGTAAAAGCAACATCGCGATAACGAGAAAATGGAACGAACCGGGTCGAATAAATCTTATACGTGTTGCCGCAAATAGGTTGCGTGGGTTTCAAAATACTCCATTGCCAAAGATATCACATGTATGAAAATATTGTGTATTATTTTACGGAAACTTTTGGACTTGATCTGTTCCGTCAAGTTGATCAGAAGAATGTAAAGAAATGAGGCAAACTCGTCTGCGAAAAGTGGTAACAATTTTGAAGGGAGGAAGTTACTTCTAAAGTTACCGGAATTTTCTTTTGAGGTTAGGAAGGAAATGGTATGAAATGAGAAGTATATGGGTGATCTTTTTTGACGTAGTATGTGTTTCTCGTACTATGGGGTCTCGTTGGTTGTTATTAGGTCGAATTTGAACTCATGCAAGTTCCGAGCTGACTCTGTACGGATCTTCGGATAGTTACCTTCCGGGCTCGATAATCCTATACCGAATTGATGCTTGTAACAGTCCTGTGTTCGGGCGATGGCTCGGGGTGAACTTCGACTTGGTTTGATTTTGTTTGTAAAACGGGTTTGATGTAAGCGGTAGTTAATATTAGCGGTTTTCTGTAAAGCAAAGGCCAGATGGATACCACTTTTGTGAATATTTTAACATAGTTTGTTAATCTAATTAGACCAGACATAACAATTTAAGACAAATCTCCTAAATGGTTTGAATGACCGAGGCAATGAAATTTTCAAAGTGGGCTGGAAAAAATGAAACGAAATTATGTACAAACAAGTAAAATCGTTTGCTTGTGAGTAACAGTGAAATCGAACCATTAAATAGAAATTATTGTTGATATTCCAAAATGGAATTTTTTATCGTTCCTATTCCTCAGCTGTTAATCTGTCCCGTTGTTGAAGCACATTCGTGTTTTCAGTTCCAAGTACATATTGCGTCGATAAAGGCGCTTGATATTTTCACAAAACATGTAGTGTATACAACGTTGACAAATAATAATACGAATATACGAAAGTATTTCGCTATCACGTGTCATATTAAGCAACTCACTCCTACTGTATTGCAATCAAAGATAGAACCGAAAGCTATTTGTTCCCGGCATTACAAGATTCGAAAATAGATAGCGGGGAAGATGCCAAGCGTGCAGCAGACAGGCAGTCTTATACATACAATCTCTCTCTTGTTGTTTGGCCTCGAAAACAAGCTTCGGGAAGCGTGACAGCCACGAAAGTCTTATAAACAATCTCAAGACCGATGGGAGTGGAAACGACTCTCTCGCATCTCGGCCCAAGGAAAGAGGATCACTGTTGAAGGGAGCGACACTGCGGTCTACTATAAATAGTCCGAGATACAGCGAGATCTCTCCACTCCTCGCTGATGCGTAAACAGCCACACCGCAAATACTCTGGATATTGTCAGATTTGCTTGCGAAACGCGGCACCGACTTTTCAGAGCGTTTCGCCCACATCTTCCTAATTTCATTACCTCTGGGCTCGCGAAGGTTCACTATCGAGCATCGTCGAACACGTAGTCGGGTAAGAAATCATGTTTACCATGAGACCAAACAGAAGTAGGGCATTAGTAAGGCTCTACGTAGGATTCCTGAGAATTTTAATTAAGTCGTGTCCAGGTAACACTATAACAAGGCTGGTATTCATTCTGTACAAGCGGGATATTTAGCGTAGCCACAATTAGAAATGAGACGGTTTTAGTCACATCGCCATCCTGTTACCCTTGTTCGTGATCAAGTACAGAAATATATTGTAAACTGGGTAGGAAACAAGTTAGGGTATCGTTAGAATGCTGGTACGAATCTGGTTAGAAATGTGACATCATTGCCCTGTTATGTAACTACTTTTTCCCTGATCACTAAGTCATTCTTTGGTTAGATTACTATTTGGCTGGATTAATACTATCCTAAAAAAACATTCCAGTACTTAATGAGAACGAAAGAAGGTGAGATTCTAATAGACTAGTAACAGGAAGAAGTGATTTGTTCCTGATCAGCATAGAGGGCATTCTTTTGAGTAAATAGTCACCTTAAATAATATATCCTGAACAGGATCCGATTAGAACTATAAGGTCGGCCCTCGCTAATACCCCATTTCAATTGTTACTTGAAGTTATATTGAAGTGACGAGTGGGAAGAGGAACTTAGTGGAATTTTATTCACAATCAGACGGAATGAAAGCAGTTTGGGATCATTTAGAGCTTGAATTAGCATTCCACGATTTGTATTCAAGGCTTGATCGTGACAAGCGAGCACCGGAATCGCAGCAGGCTGATACAAAGGACATCGCCTACTTTATTCCCATTTGTTCGCTTACGTCGATGCAGCTGCTCGTCGCGACCTGCCGCTCGTTGATAACGACTCACGGCGTTCATATTTTACGCCCGGCTCATCAATAATTCATGCCGTGAATAATGTAATACTGTTTCCCGTTACTTTGTATCGCCCGTGTCCGCCAATCCGCCGAGCCTTTCTACTTGTAACAAGCTTCATCACGCCGCGTGCAAAAAGATGGGCCGCCGTCTACGTGTTCGTTAAATCTCCTTCAAACAATTTTCCAAACTTTCCTCATGCTCGGCAATCTCTCAACGACCGCCGGACGAGCCACGCCGCCTTTGTTCCCGAAACGCAGACGCGCCTTGGACAACGATTCCTTGACTTAACAAAATCGAACGGAATTGCAATAAAGTCTTGTTTTACTTCCAACATTCGACGCTTTTCGTGGTCAGTTTGTCTACGTGTAAAGTCAATATTCTAGTCAAACTTTTTCGGTATTGCGCGATGTCGAGAAGTGGAAGTGTGCAAAATAATTTACCCTCCATTTTTGTTTTAAATTAGTAGCTTCATTTCCAAGAATAATTCTTCGCGATAGTGTTTCCCGAGCGTTTTTTCTCCGATGATCGAAAGTATAAGCGATTCTAGTGACGATATTAAATTTCGCATCAAAATTCTTTCAGTGCCAATTCCACGTCAATGCCAGTGCGCTTTTTTCTCATTTTCAAATCCATCCCAGACAGTAATGGTTTTCACTTTGAGCGATTCCTCGTGCAACACGAAGTGCAATGTCTCGCGTCAAATTAACGGTGGCGTGCCGTGACACTTCATCCCTCGAGAGGAGTTCGTGTCCGACGGAACGTGTTAGAAATCGAAGAATGTTACGAGGACAAATTTGGTTACCTTTCTCTTATGCCCGAGAAGTTGCCTCGCTCCGAGCGAATTCTTACTTAAGAAAATGAGAAACGCAAAGGCCCGCCGTTAAATTCATGCTAACGTGAATTTCGTAGAAAATTTCGTGCTCTGCAAAAAACCTCCATCTCGGCAAAACGAACCGTTTACATCTCGAGCGACGAAGGTATCGCGTACTTTCTAAATAAGTAGACCGTTCCTGGCGATTGAAGTTTTCCTACGAGACTCGCTTTGTTATATTGACGTATCATTAGCAGTGTGAAAGGCAAATGAATGGCGGAGCGGGAAACATGTGACAAGGAAAATGAGCAATGTAGTCACCTTTATTTCTTAAGAATATGTGTGATAAAACTTTGGCTGTGTGAAACGTTAAATGGCAGTATCAACCGTCCAAAATAGGTAGTATTGCTTTTTGAACGAAAGTATTATTGTTGTATACAATGAGTGATAATCATCTGGGATACAAATTTTGAAAATTGATGTAAAAAGTGAGACACAACATTAGGTGTGTCAGGAATGAATAGAAATAATATAATAAAATAATAAAACGCCTTTGGTTGAATATCAAAATTGTAACATGGTTACTTTATCAAGATCTAGTGATAATTGTCAAATGTCATAATCAGTGCTTGATCAGTGTTATATTTTAATTTCCAGTTGTATGGACGTGAGTGATAAAATGTTTTATTCAAAAGCTACGATTCTTGTGAAAAAACTAATCAATATGTAAGTTATTGTATACTATATTTGTTGAACGATATCTAATTTTCAATTAACAAAAATGAGAAGTGGATGGAGGGAATGAGGGGAATGGAAATGACAGAATTTGCCTATTTAACATTGTTTAACGGGTAAGTTGGCAATTTGGAAACTCTTGAGAATAGATGACGGGGCAGCGGATAGTCTGTGATATCACGTGGAACATCAAACAGCCGAGGCCGAGGGCTCGAATCTCGACAAACGCATTCCAAACTTTCGTGATATTTTGCAGCTTATAAATATGAAACGAGTTAGAGTGGTGTAAATAATTGATGGATGTTTCCCACATAACAACTAACGGGATTCGGGTTTGACGACGAAAACTTATTATAGAAACTTAACAGAATGAAATATACATTATTGTTATTTAAATATTATGTCTTATAATGTTGAATATCATTGATTTCGTCTGCTTGTAAATCCGAAATGGTATAACAAAATGTACCTTTTATTGAGTGTGCCACCAAAATGAATTTTCTATGCTAATATTTTTCCTCATTTATAAACAACTTTTTCCGTTTTCGTCATCTTTTTTATATGCATTAAAACAATTCCACGCATGTACGCTTGAAAACACGGACACATAGAAAGTGTTAATTTTGCAAGTTG
>JABFPT010002592.1:7145-17926 GCA_022817245.1 Nixonia krombeini
GCCAAAATGACATAAAGGCGTAATGATTAATGGCCTTTTGTCCGTTACGTCGAAACGAGTGAACTGGCGAAATGAATAAATTCGTGTGAATGATTCGACCGCATAGACGTTACAGGACAGGTATCGTATGAAATTTCATAGGACTCGCGTCCTGTATGCCGCAGATTCTGCATATACTGAAAACCCTTGCAACCTGCTACACGTAACTCGAATGCCGCCTGTGAATGGTCGAGGTTGGGTTGGGGTAGTTGTCGAGGTTGATGTAATCACAGCTCTCGCTCACGCACACGCACAGAGACACACACACGCGCGCGTAATAGGGATTTATCAAGAATAATTTATACTTTTAATTACAGCAACGCGGAAAATAAGCCAAAAGCAATTTTCAGCGGTGCGATTAATATTATCATTGTTACATTCGTTGTCAATATATAAATGGTTGCATAAAATAGTTGAAAAATGCTTCAGCTGTTACTGTTGGAAAAAACACTTCTACTACTTAATCACTTGTTCTAATTACTTAACTGTTAATTATATTCATTGCTCAACTATTAATAACTTCTAATTATAAATTACTTAATCATTTATTCTCATAAGTCTCTTCTTCTTATTATTATTATTCTGAACACGCGGTAATCTCGAGTGTAAGAGTTTATCGTAAGAATTAATAAAATTTGAACCGCAACTTTTAGCCGAAGAATCGACGCTCTCTCAAACAAAGTTCTGGGTGGCAAACTTCGAGGAACATTTGATCGGTTTGAGTCGCGTGAGTGAAATGAATCAGTTGGACGTTCCAAAGCCAGTCCGATGGAAAGGAAAGCAGGGAATGTTAGAGCCGATCTTGCGAAAGTCCGGCGATGAATTCCGACCGAGGTGTCTTTGATTTGAAATTACTCGCTGCACATTAGCCTCGTTCATGATGCACATTTCTCGAGAAGGCAATCATTGGCTGTCTTTCGACAGAAAGTGTGCAATATGCAAATAAGCGGCGGAAACGACGGCGCCAAGGGACTGTTTGCCGAAAAGCAGGAGGCCCATTCAAATCGAAGTGCATCGCTCCTTTGTTGCATCCGCCATGCTTCTCTTTGACCGGTCAAGGGTGTGCGTTCGCAAACGCGCGGTACATATCAAGGCCAACCGAGAACACTGCAAACTATTAGATTTATTCTGCTCCGACGCGTTCATTTCGCTAAAAGCTTCTACGGAAGCTTCCGGATGAGAAACGACTCGAACGTTTTTATCGAAGGAGCACGCGTCGCTTAATTGCCGCATTACCGAAATTTAGACGCGAGTCGTTCCGGGGAAGGAAGCCTGCCCGGTTCTAGACCCAATACTCCGCCAAAGGCGTGAGAAGTTTTGGAAGACGCGTGGAAAAGAGATGACGAACAACGTCTGATCCGAATGAACTTTCTGCTCTCTCAAGATCGACTCGGACGCATTTCTACCTCGCACTTTTCCTCATACATGCGCACGCGCTTGTTCCACGCAGCCCTGACTGCTGCCCGCATTTTTAAACCGTACCTCCGGAACAATGCTCGCGCAGTCTTATAATTCTTCATTTCTCCCAAGGCGAATGTTCGCTCCCTCGTCCACAATATTGCCACCTTAATAAATGTACCGGCAGGGCGGTCGGCGCGCGCGTGCACACCGCCAGCGACAACAGCGCCGTAGAAACGCCTTATTCTTGGTGGATTATGGCTTACCGCGCGTAATCGCCATAATGAAATTTAAACCGGTGGGTTTACTCGGCATTAAACTCGGGGCGACGATACACAGCAGCCGGCACAGAATGAACGGGACGTCGAGGGATAGGGAGAGAAATGCCGAGCGCCAACTCTCTGCGCAATGTGGACCCCTCGACTGCCGCCCCGACAAATGTGTTTTTGCCCCTGTGTTTGTCTATGCGCGCAACACGTACGTGTGCGACATATGCGGAGGATATCACTTGTATATACGCGGATATACTCATTCAAGGCAAATGTGCAGAGTTGTACGCTGGAAGCGTATACGGTGGCTGGCCCGCATGAAACACGAGCCAACGTTAAGAATGATTATCTAGTCGTCACTGCCGTCGCCGACGTCTATATTCTTCCGACATCGTCGCGCGTTGCTTTGCACCGGCGCCATTCCAAGGTCACCCCTCTCGTTCGCATCTCTTGTACGGTACATTCCCCAGGATGGAAAAGCGAAAGTTTTGGTGCTCGATGCGAGTACAGCGGGAAAAATGGCGAGCCGTCACTTTCGAAACTGCCGGCAAGTGCTGAACCAGGCCAGCGAAATCACGACGCTCTTCCCTTTTCTTTAACGGGACGCCGGCGAGTAGAACGAAAATGATCCGCTAACGGCAGTTTCTCACCGCACTGTTTCAACGACGATAGAGAAATACTCCTGGTCATGAATATGTCCGCGTAACGTATTGCACAGGGTAAATACATTTAGAGCAAAGTCGGATAATCGAGATTAACATGGTTACGGCATTGTTTTATTATTGAGCGCAGCAGTAGCAACTGGTACAACAGTTTCCGGCACAATTCGCCGTGGAAACGATAATCGATGCGAGCCAGCCAACAGGGGCAACCTCTGCGTTGGATAACGTATTATCGTTTTGGCAAACTTGTCGCAGTATCGTCGTCTTCTCGGGCGAATGAGAGACTCGATGCCAAAGTTAGGAGCCTGGGAAAGACTTTCTTGGATAGCCATGCTCGACCGGCTGTGGCAGCGGGCATGCCACTTACATTCCTGTCGTAAATATGATAAATCGTTGATAAGACGCGGGATACGCGGAGAAATGAGCGCACAAGCGTACGAATGCAAAGACATTTGTATTTTTCGAGAATGACGCACATGACCTTTTCACTCTAAACTCTTTCTATTCAGTTCTCTTTCCATTTCCGTCGTTTCAACCACTTCGACCCATTTTTTTTTCTGTCCAGTTTCCTTTCCATCTATCTCCCTCATTTCAATTATCCCTCTCCAGTTTTGCCTCGTACTATCCACGCGTCACTCGGTAGAGAATACCACGAGGCTTCCCTCGTCCACGATATTAAGACGGCTCCTTGACAGCGAGAGGGATTTACGGTGAAATATCCCCTGTAGGCTCGTTTCGATAATCCTTCTTACCGAAAACTGGGCTTATGCGATTCCAAGATGCCACGTGGCCTCCGTAGAAGGCGGACCGAATCAATCTTGTATAGTTCAGCGATCAAGCATATCGTTGTGAAACTGCGCATCTTGCAAGATACACGAATTTCGAGTTCCCAGATGTTTCGCAAAACGACATCGCCGGTGTCACCAATTTTCAAGTGCAGATTAATTGTTAGAAAAAAAATTGGATACAGTCAAGGAAGAACATTGCTAAGTCGCTCGCCGAATAAGTGCTACTATTTTCCCGACTGATGTCGCATTTAATCGCATCCTTTCAGCCTAATGCAAAAGTTCTCATGCACAAAATGATTATTTCCAGTGGGTTTGAGAAATTCATTTCGCGAGGAAGGCACACTGCGCTCATTTCGCCTAAATGAATAAAGAGTGACGGATAATAGGAAATAAAATTTGCACGAAACTTTTTCCATCTCAGAACGTTAATTGAATAATTGTCCCGCGATGGATCGCGATGGATCGCGAGACAATTATTCGCGAGGCGGGAATATATCGTTTAAGGAAACAATATTACGCGTCGTTTTACGTTAAAATTTGTTTTCGTTCCGATAATTGCACCGAAACGGTGATTTTTTCCAGTTCTTCTTTTTTCAATCGACACACGTCTCGTAAAATGGGAAATGAAATTTAGTATAGGTGTGCAAACATTGATGGCGCATGCGCAATTCAGCAATGATGAAAATTCCCTTGAGAATTATCGACTGTGCATGCAGTCGCCGGTAAAAATACAAAATTGATAAAAGCGTAAAGACGCGGTATAAAAAAAAGCTATGCGAGTACGTGTACGTATATGAACTGACAACGTGCACACTCATACACAAAATACATCGAGGTTTATGCTATTTGTATATTTTCCGTTACGCTAAAAAAACTAGAGTTGCACGAGCTCACATATGAATCGATAGAAGTCTCGATATACGGTATGTAATCTAATACGGACACGGAATTAGGCGCGCTACAAAGATATTTCCCGAGTTAATAAAACAGTAATAAAAATAAAAAGTGTTTGTTCGCAACGCCCAAGGCGTTTATACGAATTTTCAAAAACGGCAATCTTACTAATATCCCCATCAGCGTAGCTTAATTTCCAAACGAGCGTCAGCGTAATTTGTCGAAAGTTGCGATACGACGTACAATGATTAACTGTTTTCCGATAATCGATTTCATACGATTATTAAAATTAATTTCAACGTTTGGTCACATTTTCGTGACCAGGCGAAGATCAAGATCTTCGTTTCTCGAATACAAACGAAGCTAAGAGCCAAACGGCATTTTAAACGCGGGACAGTGCACGTTTGGAGGAAATCTTCGGCCGGCAATGTGTACAAAGGCAGATAGGAAAGGAAGAGAAAAAGGATGGAAGAAGCATGAATTGAAATCTAAACGTCGTCGACAAGATTCCCCCGTCGACGCGATTCCCATTTCCACCGATATCTTCATTTCCGTCTTGTCCCGTCGACTCTTCCTGCCACACTCGCGGCATTTCACCTCATCCACTCTTTCACGTCCACCCACGTTTCTTTGCGCCCGACGAATCTGCACAATCGTCTGGCCATTTACTTACAACGATATCTCAAAATTTTCTCGTCCCTTATTCATTATCGGTGTGCTCGAAACTTACCCGTCGAGCACGAAATATGCCAATGCTTTGCTCGCCGAATACACGTTGACACACTTACATACGCGTGTACACGTATACGTTCAGGGAAATGCAGAAACACACACATACAGATGCAAGAAATTGCTGCTTCGTTCAATCTCTTCACTCCAACCCCTAATACTTTCCAGTTCTCGAGCACATTGTCGTGGGCAAAAAATCGTTTCTTCAAGAATATTGATTGCATCTTTCTTAAGTAAACGCTCAAAGTACCGTTCGCTGCTTGAGGAAGTTGCAGGGAAAAACCGTACCCTTTCATCCTCGAGATATGCCGTGGTAAAAAGAGGTTCGTAAAAAATGGTGGATTTGCAAGATGCGACGCCAATGCACGCGGGGTATCGAAAAGGCGACTTTTGACAAGCGACCGTTTCCATAATTACGTCCCGTTGTCAATTATAAACCGCGGGCTGAACGGGACGTCTGAAACGGGCGATGCACAGCTTTGCTGTTTGACGGGCGAAACGGGGTGTAATTAATGCAAGGCTGTGGCGTCTAACGCCGTAACGTCGGGGCGCCTTTACCCGGCCAGATGGAGGAGAAAGTTTACTCGTTACGAGGCAAGCTTTTTTCACAGGAGCCATCGCGTCAATATCCCACGAGCTACTCCTACTTCGAGATCAATCGCTACGCTAGTTCTCCGACCCGATTAATATCCCGATCGTTACGCACGTCGGCCAAGCTTTTTTTCATTTATCAACATCCTCCCGCGGGAAATCCTATCGGGACAATAATCCTTGAGCAATTACGTTAATACCGCGAAGTTCACCGCGTTTATCGATCAGTCCCTCCAGTTCGATATTCGCGAGGGACGAGGACGGAGAGGAGGGGCGGGGGAAGGACGGCGAAAGGGAGATTACAGGGGCGGAAGAATGCGAGGAAAGAGGTGGAGGAGAAAAACGCGAAGCAGGTGCATTTCCATCCTAATTCGAGGGCATATTAAGATTTGTCAGTCGTGAGATATGACGTTATTGGATGCTGCCTGGTGGCAAGGAATGTCTTTGTTTACGGGCCGAGGCGAAGAAGCACGGCGTTATGCGATCGAGGAATCAATAAAGCTCAGGAAGGACGGCGTTGTCGATGGAGTACGCGTTTGGCCGCGAGCGTGGCGAGGCGATGCTCGCGGGTGCAAAAAACCAGGCGAGGAGTACGTGACGCGGACGTTTCCGGCGAAGATTACGCGAGAAGGGACGAGTGCCGGCTGGCAGCTTTCTTATCAATAAAGGAGCAGGGGCGCGGCGGGGAATGATTGGCAGGGAGATTCCGGATACAAAAGGTGCGATTCCACGCCTGTATCCCGATACGCCGGCGGGATATGTTACCACGGTGAAAAGAATCGCTGATATGTTATCATCCACTGCCTTAGTTTCCAAATCGAGTGTGCCTTCAGCTTCTATCAAGGCTTTTCTATCGTAACGAGCGGAACAAACGAGTGGGAAATAACAGAACAGGCGGTGAGAAATTGATTCGGAAGATCGGCTTTTGCTAATCCCATGCACACATCCCGGAGATTGTCTCATGGAGCGCATTGACCGACGCGTTTCACCCACGTTTTGATCGCTAACGAATGCACGGAAAGCTCTTTTAACGAGCTTCTATTGAGAGTTATTAATCAGGCTCGGAAGAACTGTCAGCCGCGCATGCGTCTATGCGCAAGGAAGAAAAAAATACGAAGAGGTCATTACAGGTGTGTTGGAATTACGACGGGATGATACATATATACTTTGAATTATTAACACGTCTGAGAGGACTGTGTCGCTCTTAACGACGTTTCGCGACACCGCGTCTGTTGCGATTCATTTATAGTTGCCGTTACGGATAAATGTTATTAAGTATGAATTATCGCGAAAGCTGTGTTTTTCACTAGTCTTCGGTCAAGGATCGAGATTTAAGTTCGCTCGCTACGTGCAAAGCGTACTCTGACCGAAAATATATGGCAACGGCGTTCGAAGTGGGCAGGGAAGAGATATTTTTTCTGTGTGGAGAGGCGCGGAAGACAAAGGGCGTGTAAAGGATGATGTTGGCGTCCCGGCGCCACATGCGGAGCTCGGCTTTCGCGGGGACGCTCCAAGTTTCGACGGGTCTTGCCCGAATAAGTTGCGACTTCTCTGCCCAAATCGAGGACTCGAATCGAGAAGTGTTCGTCCCGGGCAACAGATGTTCTCCACGACTCTCAAAACTACCCTCCGCGGCGAAGTCGTGCCAAAATCATGTCCCTCCCAGCTGGGGAGGAGACGCGCTTAACGATTCGACCGGCGGACACACCTCGCAAACCCGGTCTCGTAAAACCGCCGCCTTAACCTCCGCCGTTTAATAACGAACACCACTGCGTCGTTCCACGCTCTTCGCACGCAACCGCCGACTTATCGCCGCGATTCTCGAACCTCGACTCGATCTCTCTTACCAGTCAACGCCTCGGCCTCGCCTATTCCATTCCCACTTCTTCGGCTGATGGAAAATGCAGCGTAAACCGAGAATTCCGTTTCCTTTCAAAATCTCTCGACCTTTCATTTTTGATCGACGTTTTTCTCCACTCATGAACGGAAATTGTTTACTGTGAGACTATCGCGTAACTCAACGACGCATAGTCCGTGCAGAAAACAGTGGAATTAATGCACTCGAACGGCAGCGAAAGGCCAAGCATTGGGATAAGAGTACGATTTTATCGCCAATGGTTTCCAAGCTTTTCTCTGCAATCTCTCGTATCCGACCAACCAATGAAGATCAAATGTGTGCATGCGGTGACGGAGGAATGTGAGGAAACGCATATTTTCCATACAATTCGAAACCAACCTTTAACCGAAACTATTCTCGCTCGAATGGACGCGATGTATCGTAAGTGCGATCGCACAACTGCTGATTGAGTTTATCGCAATGCGACTACATATGACAGTAATTCCGGGCGATGTAAGTACTTTACGTCAATTTTACGATTTAATGTCTTTTCGCGAGTCATCCAAAGATAAATCGTTCGTTGTAATTGCGTCAGTGTGCTCGGGCGGTTTTGATAACGCTCAGATACGTATATGGCAGCAGTAGCCTCGCAATATCGTAATTTTGGAGTTTCGTCTAGAAAGTATCGATTACCCCCGCTGCAATTTTTTACCATGGCGGGGTATATCGAATGGACACGTTTTATTGGCGCTTTATTTCACGTCGTTCGAGTGGGCAGAAATGAACTTTTGCATGGGCGGAACAAGAAGCATTGCAGTAAAATAATCGGTTTCACGGTTATCACTGATAAAACTGACTGGAAAATAATCCATTGTAAGGAGCAACCAGCGACTAAAATGGCGCGTCTGGGAAGATTAAATGAAATTTGGAACGAGTTTTCCATTAGTTTGTCCGTTCATCGCCGTTAATCACACGCGCGGAGGAGATTATCATCCCGGAATCGGGAAGTCGGCGTTAAATTAAATTAAAGCGCTGGCTACGGATAAGGCCGAACGAGTCTGAACCTGTTACACATGCGGAGTTTACCGAGACTCTCTTATCGAAGAAATCCTCCCCGGGAAGAAGTAAATGGGAAGCTTCCTTCTTCCACGCGGAGCGGCCAAGGAATCGAGAGCTTATGGAGCTTATATCTACGGATAAGAGGGGAGGAAGGCCGCGATGGAGGGAGAGAAGGACAGCGAGACAAGGGAGAGACTGGAAACAAAACGAGAACGACCGAGAGAAATGTTTACTTCCTTCTCCAATGGCGATATCCACTGCTTCCAGAATCCCGTGCAATGAAAGGAAGAAATTAATTACGCGGCCCGAAGCATCGCAGTTGATGCTATTTCGAGAATCTGTACTTACTCGACTGTACCGCGACTTTCCCCGCCCACGTTCTTCTGGTCAACTCTCGGACGACCGATCGAACGATCGCCAAAGCAGATCGTCCAAGTCGTTCGCTTTGCACCGAGAAGAAAATGCGCGGATGACCGATCGCTCGACTAATATCTCCGCCATTCGAGCTTTTTTTCTCCGCGAGTCGCCCTCGAAGCATCCAAAAACGCCGTGCGGGGAAATAGAACTAAGACTGTTGAAATCAAACAGACGATGGTTGGAAATATCTCTTTCTCCAGGGATTATCTCCTTCGTAAAACCAAACGTAGTTATCGCGAGACGAAAAGAACAACGACGTTTCGCGAAACGGAACTTTGCTGAAATTTCTCTGCATCTTGTTAACAAGCCGTTTTCTGGAACAACAGTCCCAGCGAATGTCGTATTAACATTATGCGACATATCACCGCGCATTTGAATATGCGAGTGAAAAATAATACAGGGTGGATGAATAATGTAATATTCAGAAGCGGTGCAAAATGCATCGGCGAGAAACGTTGGAAGGCAGCCCCCGGTTCCGTATACGAGCGGTATCCATTTTCATGGAAAGCGTTGCTCGAACTTACCATTCGCCACTTTTCATTACACATTTATCGGCGATTGTTTACGAGCGTCGCGTCTATCCGTCCGACTCGTTAAGCGCACATTTTGAGCCACCGCATCCTTCGGCCGCGAGAACCGTAATACCGTCGCGATGAACGAACGATCGCATCCGAGTGCGATATTTAAATACGCCAGAGTTAGTTGACGGCAGAGAGCAATTAAAACGCTACACTCGGCGAACACTTTCAAAATTAATTAACATAACGGAAAGTAATAATAAATACATTTCCTACAATGCGACAAGCTATTTAAATGAGAAACTCCTTCGTGCAGAGGCAGCAAGCCGAGAGCCAGACGACGGCAAGCCGTGCGACAACGAACAACTTGGATATTGATTTTGCTCTCCTATTTAATTAGATACTTGGCGACATATTTATGAAATTGCTCATTAAACGGGAAAGAATACCGAGCGGCAACGACGTTTCTTTCGGCGAACAACTGCCGAACATTACTCTTCGCAATGGGAAACTTATACCCTTCGTCAAATATGAGCCTCGAATCGAGGAATAAACTACATTTCGTGTCAAATGTACGATAAACCGCCGACGTCGTAAAGGCGGATAGTCGTTAAAATGACGAATAAATTTACCCTCGCCTTAATCCACAATAAAAATGCATTCTTTGGGAAAAAACGCATTTACATTGCATACACAGGGTGTCGTAGATTTACAGGTCACTCTCGGGTCAAACAAGAAATACATATCTGTCCGTGTAAAAGGTGTAAACTGACTTTGTCTTCGAATTTCAAAGTTGCCGCCATATAACTCTCTCCCATTTGGGACTTTCAAAATGGACGAAACACTATTCTGTTACGGGAATTGAGACCTATCCAAGGAGCTTAAGAACGTCTATCTGAAGCGATAATGAGGAATTTAATTACGGTTATGGTATCATCAGTTTCATCTTAATCTCACTATTTTTCGGGTTTTTGAAAAAAAGGCACTTCCAGTTGCAAGCAATTGCGGCATAGATTCTCTCCTTTCTCCTGAATATCTCATCTCCTAATGCCAGGTGGGCACAACATAACAGATGATTCTTGATGTCCACATCGAGATCTACCTATGGGTGTATAACTCAAGGCTAAAAACCGAAGTTGATTTTTCGGTATTTTTGCAAGGATCAAATTTTTTTCAAAAAATCAACTTCGGCTTTCAGCTTTGACTTACACAGCAAAAGATAGATCTCGCCGCGTACATTAAGAATCAGCCATTATGTTGACCCGTCCAACCAATAGGAGCGGAGATATTAGGGAAAAAAGACAGAAATTATGTGATGGGGTCGAGTTTCACAGTTTTCACACCGTAACTTTTCTCTATTTGGGAATTTCAAAGCAAGCAAAGCATCATCTTATTCCGGACACGAAAACGAATCCAAAGAGCCAAAGTACATGGATGTGGACCAA
Organism: Nixonia krombeini; assembly: GCA_022817245.1. Classification (NCBI taxonomy): domain Eukaryota; kingdom Metazoa; phylum Arthropoda; class Insecta; order Hymenoptera; family Scelionidae; genus Nixonia; species Nixonia krombeini. The sequence goes on from JABFPT010002592.1 coordinate 17,792, forward strand.
TAATACGACTTTCAGTTGCGATTATGGTACCAACAGTTTCCGTTTTATCCCCACCAATTTTCTCTTTTTTCCTCAATATCTCCGTTCCTAATAGCGGGAAGGCCCTATATGTGGGGTTATTCTTGATGTACGCGA
>JABFPT010002595.1:0-10809 GCA_022817245.1 Nixonia krombeini
GTGCGTGTTGGGATGATGTTAGAGGGTGGTGTACATAAGGTGGCGGGTGTGGCCTTGCCCCGAGACGTGTTTGGCTCCCGGCGTGAGTTGTGTCCGCGCGGGGGGCCAAGAGGGGGGTGAAAACAGAGAGGGTTGTGGTAGCGTGTCTATGGGGCAGGATGCCGCGTGGGGTGTGGGGTCGCGGGGCCACGCGGAGCGGGGGGAGCGACGGGCGCCCTGTGGCGTGATGCCCCCCCCCCCCCCTCATATCCCCGCCCGCAGACGGACTCGTGTATTTACGCTTTTCTGTAATTACGGAAGACCACGCGGCTTCGCTTCGCGCAAGGCTGCGGTACGATGACCGTTATGCAATTGCGCACGGCTGCAATGCGCAGCAGACTATTAACGTTGTAATTCCTCTTGAAATTAATAAAGTCTAGTCAGATTGAATTAAAGGGAATCCATTCGAATTATTTTGTAACGAAGTCGAGGAAAATCGGAGTCAGGCTGGATGAAAACTGACGTAAATTCAAATCGAGTTACCTCGATGCCGAATCAAAGCGAATTAATTAGGATGATTTTGAATTGATTCGAATAAGTGTAAAATCGGATCAAACGGAGAGATGGAATGAGTTTTGGATTCCACATCGTTTGTTAAGCGCGTAGGATAACGTTGATGGCGAAACAAGCGGGAATTATGGAACATGTTCAAGATGGCGGCAGGCTTATCTGTAGAAACAGTCGCGGTTGGGCGTTCGGGAAAAATTCGCCGGTTCGCGTAAACTGAAAAAGGCGATTCGACCACGATGAATTCAGGCGATAACGGTCCGAGGAAACGGCGACGGAACCGTTAGCCCGAGAACCGGCGCAGCATCGTTGCGCGCCCACGCGCGGTTGCGTTTTCGCGCCCGACGCCTTCTAATTATAAGCGCGTTAGACGCTGGCCACTCGCATCGCCGAACACGATCGGATCGCGCGGCATCGGATAAGCGGCGGAGCGTTTGCAGTTCCGGCGCGCATATCGCCCGTAAATAACGCGCCGCCGTGAACGTATCGCCCGGCCGCCGCCGCCGCCGCCGCCGCACTCGCTATGATAATTCAGTGCGGCACGTGGGCCGCCGCGGCGATTAATATATCTGATATATTATCCATTTATTACGCCGCGCTGTCGCTCCGAGACCACTGGGAAATTAAGTAGACTCGCCTGCGGAGCGAGCCGGTCTTCTGCCGACACTCGGCTACCGTCCGGCGTCACCGATTTGCGATCTACACGCCATTTTTTACAACTATATTTTTCCGTTATACTCACTCGACTTTCAGACTCGCAAACCGGCTCGGATCGGCATTACCGATTTTTCCCAATAAACCGTTTTTGTTAATCAGTTCAGACTCTTCTGAACAGTTGCAAACTCGTTTTACCTTCAACCGATTTTCATACCGATTTTTGCCGATTTTCACATTCCATACCGATTTTTTGCATTTTACGTACAAATCTCGCATTATTCGCATTCTTGCCTATTTATGAATTTTTTATACCGATTTTTACATTTGTTCGTGCCGATTGCTACAGTTTCTGATACCGACTGTCGTATCACTTTACACCGATTTCTCAATTCATTAATACTAATTTCTATATCAACGTTCAATAGATTTTTTTACCAACAACACCGATTCGTACATATTTAATTTCCCTCGTTGTAAATTGCGTTAATTAACGGTCTAATAGTTTTCGAAATGGCGGTGCTTGTTTGGGGTACAAATATTGAGTTGAAAAACAAATACGTTAATTTACTCGCAGATAATTTTAATTGGTAGAATGAATAATTTCACATGCTTTACAGCCGCATTAAACAGTCGTTAATTACGCCAATTAATTTAAAATCAATTACCAGCGTACCACGACAACAATAACCAGATAATCGAACTACCGATAAACGCGATTTCCGCTTCTAATTCCATTAACCTTATCAATTATTCCGCGTTGCGTTCAAACGAGTTACGAAACTTACCTGAGAATCGATACTTTGATTAGCCACCGTCGATTTCAAGCGCCGGCAAAGAAGCCCGTAACGAGTAAAGAGTAATCGTGTTTCTAACGCGAAGGATGTTCTCGCGCGTGCGACAAGGACGGAACATGTCGGTGTACCGTCGCAGTGTCGCGCGTGGCCGCGTATCGGCGAGCATGAAAAATCGGCCGGGCTGTTGTGGCAACGATACGGTGACAACCGACACGAGTTTACGTTCACGCAAATCCATTATTGTTATCGTCGAGGCGTGTGTTTCCCTCGCGATGGAACAAGGCCGCGGGAGTGTCTTCTCGTATTTCCCGGCGTATTGGCCAACGCGCAGTCACGCTTCGCGCGCGCGCGCGCGCCTCTGATCGTGTGTGTTGCTCGAGGGAGTGTCGCGCCGCTGAGAACCGGGCTTGACGTTTTCTCAATTACTCTCGCTGCATAAAGTCGGCGAGATCGTCTCTGATCGGTTTTACCGCGTTTCTCATAACAACGACGTGTAACGACCTAAAAAGGGTAACCTTAAAATGCCGCGTAAAATCGTGCAGATGGTCAGGTTAACCTAACCTTAATCATCTTACATTTGACAAATGTTAAGTAAGATTACTTGTTCTGTTATATTCAATAAGTACCGAATGCGTGGAATGTACGTCTGGATATACGGTTATTTTCCGGCGAATGAGCAAAGAATGCGAATCTGGAAACGCCGTCATTTTCCGTCAAATGAGCGCGCATGAATCATCTCGCATCATCTTTCGTCGCGCACGGAAAATGTATACGCGCAGGGTGGCGAGGGTGGAATCTCACATGGCCGCGCCGCTTCTCCGCAAACGACGCCGCCGTGCATTCGGTCATTTATTATCCCCGAACGCGAGGAGCGGCGGCACTGGCCGTTTTCCCGTGGAGAAGACGCGGCGGGGGCGCGTGGGAATACGGCCTCGGGAAAACGTTCCGCGACGTTGCCACATCATCGGCTTGTAACGGCAATAGTTTTCCGTCATTGTTTCCTCGCATTTTTTCCCTTTTCCGAAAATCACGGTCTTTGTCGAGAAGACTGAAATTTTCCTGTTTCGTTATCATTAGAGAATTGAAACTTATCCAACGAAGCGTATACGTAAAATTTCAAAAACAATTTTCGAAATTTTTCCAAACCGAAACTATTGGTACCGTAATTATTTGAAAAAATTCAGTAAAGCCATCGATTTGGCAACATTGTTGTCTTATAAGATATTTCGTTACCGAATCTTGACGTTTCAGTTAAGTGCGTGAAAACGTGCAAAGGGGAATTCGTGTTCGACGACAGTGATATGCAGAGCAGTCGGAAAATAGGGATGATAGTTGCCATAAAGTATAGTTGTCATTGTGGAGAATTTCGGTGAAACGGTAATGACAAATATGAAGAAGCATATTTGTGGGAGCTAAAAGTAGCGAAAGTGTAGTGACAGCTGTAAATTTCTTTAACAACCGTAAACTATGCTATAGTAGCTAATACCGAAATGATTTAGTCGACACGTGGATAATGATCAGCCGAGTGAATTAAATTTCGCAACCGCGTCTGTTCCGACAACGGAAACTAATATAAAACGTGTAACCGACGTCAAATTTAGTCCCGCGTAAACTCGCCGCCGTTTCACAGTTATCTTACCAGACTTTCCATTCGAAAACAACTATAAATTGCAAATCGTCGTAACAACTGCGACTCCCCGTTGCATCATCCGGCTAAATTTATTAGGCGCTTTTATCGAACGTTTCTGCCGGCGCGCGAGACCCGCTGTTTCTTTTTCGTTCAATTAGCCGTGACCCAGATGAGGCGACGCGACTGCGGAAAGCCGAGGTTGCACCTGTTGTCTTCGCGATGCGCGTCTCTCGCTCCAGCGATGCGCCGCGTCCGCCCGAAATACAAGCCGAAGTGCGGTCTTCAAAAATCCCCTGGAGACTAAAGGGCATCGTGTCTCGGTTCACCGCGTATTCGCGGTCGTGGCGCGAACACTCAAATCTATTAATCCGGAGCGCAGTTTCTTCCACTGCGCATGCGCGATTTGGATAATCACGGATGACGATCCGGGCGATATCGGAAACTGATCGATCGGAGCAGATCGATATTGATCCAGAAATCGGTTGATCGGTTCCGAGGAGGATCGATGGATCCTGAAATCGATCGATCGGTTCCGGAGCAGATCGATCGATCCATAAATCGGTCGATCGGTTCCGAAGAGTAACGATTGATCCAGAAACCGATCGATCGATCGATCCAAAACGGCGGCAAGCGAGCAAGATGGCGCGGGGCCAAACACGGCACTACCTGGCACCTCCGATCTATATTTACGAGGAGAACGACCGATGGGATATGCGATCGATCGCCCGTTGCCAAGTGCCCGCGCGCGAGATACACTCGACCGAAGCGTACCGCCAATCTCGGCAAGACGCCACTTCTCTCTCCCTCTCTGTCTCTCTTTCTCTCTCAGGTGTCGCATACTCCAGTTTCGATAAATATAACGCTTTCATTAGCGAATCGCTCGGATGCTCCTTCCACCCATTAATCAACGCGCGGTCCACTCTCGCTCACCGTCGGCGGTTATTATTAACGCCGGCTAAGAATCGGCGCAATAGCGCGCAATATCGCTCGGCAAATCCGACGCTTTTAACGCGCTCCATAAATTGACCGCCGACTACTCAACGCCCGTCACCGCCGAATCGCTCCTCGTCGACGTCCTTTTTTTTCACCCAGGGAATTATCTCTCTCTCCCTCTTTCTTCCACCTTCGGTGGATCGTTAACGACGCGGACGTGTTAATCGCGTCGGAGTGAACACGCGAAGCGCGATACGCGAGAGAAAAAAAAGCGTATGTACGTGGGGGGCGGGGGGAGGGGTAATGAAGTCGTCGATATAACCCACAGTCCTTTCCCTTTTGCCAAGGCCGCGAAACTCGATTTTTCACGATAATCCCTAGCCCCGCGCATTTTTCATGTCCATCCGCAGGTTTCTCGGATCGTATCGCCGTCCGCGGGGAATTAATCCGGTCGTTGCGAACGATCCAGCGCGATCGAATCGCTCACGAATCGTTAGAAATCGGTAAGACGCGAAATAACGAATTCGTTCCCGAGTCTCGCTCGGCTTTTTCCTCCATGTGACGTTGGCACCACTACGCGAGTCTTATTGGCTCACGAGAATGACGTCTGTGATATTTCAATAATCGGTTCGAGGGGCTGCTCTTCTCTTATTGAGGCCGAGATCTGATCGGAATGAATGGGGCGGCGTGCGTTGATCGGACTCTGGAATCTCAATGGGCGTCCATAATATAATGGAATAATCCCCGGCCACTTTTCCAACCGTGTCTTTCATTCCCCGCGGCCTGTTTTAGAACGGGCCCGGCCACTCGTCTGTATCAAGAGATCGGCCGGTTGACGGAGTACGCGAGCGGCGGAGATACGGGTCCGAGTGTGCGGGGCGTGACTGGCAAGGACGAAGCTGCATTTTGCCACGCGGAAGAGAGATCTTTGTTTTTATCCGAATTTCCTTGACAACGATCATATACAAATACATTTTTTTATCCCGACTCGAATTCTGGGAAGATTTGCGATTTATTACCGTTATTGACGATAACAATTTTTTATCGTATTATTACAACAACGAAAAAGTTCGATTGGTCGGCGTTTTCAGTCCTTGCAAAAGATGTTGGTCGTGATGTTCGGTATGGTTTTTGTGAGTCGTGATAGTCGACATGGATGTCGAAGGTTGTGACGTTCCGTGTGGATTATGGGTGGGGATGTTCAACGTAGATTTCATAGGTCGTGAACTTCTGCGTGGATTTGTTGGTTGCGACGTTCGTTGCGACTTTCATATACCGTGATGTTTCGTACGAATTTGTAGGTTATGTGATGTTCAATGGAGACTCTGTGAGTTTCGACCCTCAAAGTGAAATTGTATCGCAACGCAACGTAAACCGTAATTAAGAAGTAACCGTCGTGAGAAATGTTTGCGATTTACGCAATTTGATCACGCGATACAAAAATATGCATAATCCATTGGCGTGAATGACTCAACAAAATTCATACCTTGAATATACGTGCCATGTGACACACGCAGTTCTTCGTACTCCGCGCAACGGCAGAGAAAATTGGGGACAAACTGCAGTCAATACTTGTCGGGAGCGAGTACATGAAACACGATACACGGTAAAAAAAAGTCTGCATCAGATATAACGTTCCTTTTGAAACCGTGCAGTGGAAACCCTGTAATCCACGTGCATAAATATATTCATAACGCTGTACAATGTAATCCCGCGCAATACGGCGCGATAAACTACGCCACGTTTGGAAAAAGGCTCGCGTGAAGAACAATCGAGAAAGCGCGCTGGTGAAAAAGCGTATCGTATACATACGCAGAGTCGGGTAAAGAGTTGATAGACGCGAGGCGCGGAACGCGTAGGTGAAGTATGATTATTTCCCGCGTATGACGCGGGAATAACGTATGAATAGAGCGAAGGTAAAATCTGGGTGGCCGCGACTGCACCGGGGAACCGGTGGACTCGGCATAAACCATTCGGCTAAATATCGAATTGGCATATGTGATTCATATGGAGGACTCGCGCCTCGTCCCGACCCTCGTTGCGTCAATCTCGATGACAATCGCCGGGGATAAACCGTCCATTGTCCACGCGCCAACTACCTCGGGACCGATATACGCCCATCGCCGTCCTTCGCGATTCTGGCGTAATTCTTCCGATTGTTTGACGACTCGCAAAGTTTTGGTATGCCACTCGGTTTCACAATTTGTGCTATGTGAAGAGGGTTGTAAGTGTAAGATTGCTTTTCTCAGACTCTGCTTAGACTCAGTTCGGACTCAGCTTAGACTCAGTTTGGACTCAGTTCGGACTCAGCTCAGACTCAGCACGAACTCAGTTCAGACTTTACTCTAACTCAACTCCGACTCTACTTGGACTCGATTACTTTACAATTATGAATATTACACATACTACAATTTTCTAAATGTTTATTAGCGGTTACTATTCATTTTTTTTTATTGATATTGTTGATATACGTACTAGTGATGCATGAACGGAGCGTAAGAAGAGTACGAACTGAGTTCAAGTTGAACCTGAGAAGAGTAGAAGCGGAGTCTGGAAAGAGCGACGTTGGAATCCCAGCTCGGGGTTTTTGCGAGGGACTCGCTTCCATATCCTTCCGAGAGATGGCGCTGCAGTTGCGCAGCCTCACAACTGGACAGGTGCACGGTTCGCATTGGCCGTCGGCGCTCGCCGACCATTACGCGGTACCACGCCTCGGATCCGCGGCGTTTCCTCGTTTTGCGGAAGACATTACCCGGCTGAAAAGTGCGCGCGCGTACCACCGAACGGCCGAACAGGCACATAAACGCGGCCGTAGCCGGGCGAAATGCGGAAGCGGTTTTTTATAGCCCACGTGCGTTCCAAAATTAATTGCTCGGTATCGGAGAACCGGAAGATAGTTTTCCGCGGCGATTTTCGTCGGATGAGTCTCGTCGTTTCACTAATCACGTATTTCCTCTCTTTGTTCCAGGTCTGTAAATGCCGGAGTATGTTCCAGCGCTTTCGAGAGGTGATTGCCCTGCGATTTAAAGCGTCGGGAGCAAGTCGGGGGATAAATAGAAAAGACCGGCGTTAATTCCAACGGCCGACTGGACGGATCGTCGGGCCGAGATCGCTGCGCGGATAAAGCGGCTGTCTTAATTATCCGGTAACGAGGGACGAGCGGCATGGTCATTTCTAGAATTTCTACATTCCCGCTCGCGAGTGGACGCGTGCTAAAAAAAAGTTTGTTTTAGGCGCGCCAAATAAATATTCGTGCGCGATCGACATTGACAATCCGCGGCATCTGCCGTTTCTCAATCGGACCTTACCGACTGAGGGTCCTTAACGGTCGACAAGTACAACCGTACATTCCCACGCCGTATTTTCATTTTCGCAAAAACGCGATCTCCACATTTAGACGATCCTGGCTTGAGTTCCCGGCAACAACTTTACCGCGACGTGACAAAAATACACGATATTAATAACTTCGCAAAATTAAGGGGTTTCTGTAGCAGGCGAGGCACTTCGTCATTCCAGCCTCTGTAAAATCGCTATTTATCTACTCATTTCTTCTTAATTTGCAATTTGTCTGCCATTACGGTACACAGGAACTGGTAATTTGAAGGAAATCGGGTGGGGTCGAAATCGACCCCCGGACCATCGATCAATCCCGAGCTCATGGTACGCCGCCCGAGTCGCGCGCTCGTGCGCGAAACACGCCAGGATCAAGTCGGAATCGTTGGAAAAAGAAATTGGATCGCAATTATCAGCGGTAACTACCATATGAGGCAACGGTAGATTTTTCCAAACGCGTCGTTTCATTGCGGCGAGGCCGCTAATTATCGTGCCGGCGTAACGACGATCGTCCCGCTAATTCGTACGGTCGGCGGTGCGCCTGTGTGGGAAAGGCATTCATTATTAACTGATAAACACTGTCTTTATGCTGATCAGTATTGCCGGGCCGGTAACGAAACGCGGATAAAACGGATCATAAATTCCCGCGGTATCGACGAATGCGCGATTCCATCGAAAAAAGGGACGGATATTATTGCGCGTAATTCCGGGCCGATCGGGAACGATGAAAACAGGCGTGTTTCGATATTTATCGTTTATTTGCGCACCGCGCCGATGTTTATCGTCGATACCACGTCGATCGGATCGCTGGTGGTAGGGGAAGGGGTGGGGAGGGGCAGCGCCACCTGGCAAGTTTCGCAACAACACAGATTTCGCGTTATTTTCCTCTCGCCTTGTCATTGTTTCGCCGTTATCGGTGAATCACGGTGTGCCGATTATCCTCCACCGATCTTATCAGTACGTTATCGCAGAACCGTATATTTCGCACTTCACTTTTCGACCTTCCCCTCTCATCCTCCGTTACTCTTTATTTCTGGCTTCTGCGCCGTTGATAACACGCGAATCGTGACGCGACGATCGGTTCGTGTTTACCGGGCATTATTATCGCGGACCATTTCCAAGAAGCGGACCTTTATTTCCGGGGAAGGTGGTGCGGTGGTCGGAGAACGTACGTGACAAGATTATTGTGCCAAGGCTGATTCACGAAGGCGGCGCGAAAAAGAGCAGCGCGGCTTTTTTAAATCCCGGGCCTTGAACGAACGGGTATTTATCGGGAATTCAAGCTGATTAGCTCGCTTATCAGCTCTGCCATCTTATTGTTCCCGCGGACAAGGCCCCGAGTTCCGTCGCGACTCGTGCCTCGCCGAGCACTGACCAACTTCTCTCCCCACACTTTTATCGACGTTATCACGCATTGCAGCAGCACCGTGAACACCATTTTTATCTCTATTGTTCCAATCGTAGGAATATTAAATGAATTGTTAATTAAATTAAATTGAGTTTGATACTATTTATCGATTGTTAATTATTAACTGAATTAAATCGATATTCAATGAACGAAGAAAATTGGTCATTTAATCGAAATTAATTACAGTTACGGTTAACGAACTGTAAAGAAACACACTTTTTACCATGAAAGTCAATTTTCATTTTTTATTCATAACAATTTTCATCGATATTCATAGCAACTGTTATACTTACGAATATGTTTTACTTGTAAATAAATATGTGCAATGAGGAAATACGTGCAATGAAAAATCGATAGATACAATGTATCGGAGGTTGGCAAGAAAGTAATTTCGCTTTTTAGTGTGACATTAAATGGAAAAAAGCGAAATTGAGTTCTTACCAACCCAATAATTGACTATGAAAAATTGACTGCCGTCGCCGGGAATCGAACCCGCGTTCTTGCCATTCGTAGTCTACAGTGGCGTACACAAGCGAAGATATACTTTCCGCGTCTCGTTACTTTTGTAACGTATCGTTAAATTTTCTCGTTGTACCTTTGTCTTCCGAAAATGGTTTCTCGGACCTTTTCGTGAGAAACGAATTCATTTCGGTGAGAAAGACAAAATGGAGTGTTGCGTCCTCCAGGGTTTTTTCTCCCCCCGCCCCCATCCCCTTGGTCAATCCAGCAGCTGCTTTTCGATCAGTCTTCGCGAATTTCGTTCATGGCCGCGCGTCAGTTGCGTAATGCGAAGAAACAGGTTGAGGAGATCCGCGCGATAGACTTTCACCGCGAGGAGAGAAACGCGGGCCGCGCGCTACGCGACCGCGCGGCCTTTCGTACAGAGTTTCCGCCGTCGAGTAGGCGCCCCGAGCGCGCGTATGACGTTACCCGGCCGCGATTCGCGCGAGTCGTATCCGTCACATCCTTCGGCTTTTTACGCGCCTCCGCCGATTACGCTTCGTGATCCGACTAGAAAGTTAATCGATTCGCCCTGGTAAAATAGCGTTACGTGGTGCGATACACGTAATTACCAAATAACAATAATTACCTAGTAATTACAACCCGATTGTGCCTGGCTGATAAAAGCCGATTTCTTTCACTTTTCGTACTTCACGGTGAATCTTATGAAAAAATAAAAAAAAAAGAAATTGAAAAAAATGATTAATCAAGTCAAATTAACAAGTACGATTACTCTCGAATCGAGGTGGGGAAGGATTTTGATCCACATTTCGATCCACGTCGCATCGATCGATCGTCCGATCGACCGATCTCTCCTCCGATTACGACGATAGCTCGAATTTCCGCAACTGTCCCGCGGCTTCTTATTTTCGGCGGAACGGCGGCGCGCGCTGGCGCATAATTCTGCGCGATTTAAACCCCGCGGGCAGACTAAACTCCGTTTCGAATTCGAAAATAACTCAAGAAAGGCCGCCTTAATCCCGAAATAATCGCAATAGCGCGTTGAC
>JABFPT010002600.1:0-17869 GCA_022817245.1 Nixonia krombeini
AACACCTGACAAACAGCGGGAGGGGGGTGTGTTGGGGTTCGGGGAACACTCCCCCCACCCGCGCAATCCAGATGTGCCCAGTTTTCCCTCTTTCCACGGAAGACCGAACACCAAATGACCTTGAAATGCATTTTTTATTACTCAGTTACTTCTTTGTTTTTAATAACATACATACATTAAAAAAACCACTCAGAAACCAGGTGTGTAAAGACGTCCCACAAAATACTGGGTTGGGGGGGGGGGGGGGGGGGGGGGGATGGCATAGATACGAATTACTGTAATTATGAACTCTGAATTACCCCGTTGTACAAACTGTATTTATTCTTCCACTATCAGCATCCAAATCCTTTAATGCCGTGATATAAAATATTTTAATACTCGCTTGCAAGGGCAAAGGGAGTAAATGTTATATTCGATGTAATCACTAATGAACATTTGGAGGGATAAAACCTTAATGTACTTCAAACGTTCTCTTGCCTTGAAACGACTTTATTTAATCGGTTTAAGTATTATAATAAATCCTTGCAAAAGATAACCTAACATAATCTTAATTATCAAAGTAACATTTCAAGATTGCCTATTCAGTTCCTGCATGAATGAAATGGCTTACATTTCACCAATGATATTTGAAGGCCAAACATGGCAGGTGGTAAATTCTAAATAAATAGATTTAAAAAATCGAGTATTACCAGTGACGTTTAAAAGTCAAACGCGGACATTGACTGATCAGAAATAAATAAAACAAGTAGAGAAAATATTGCCAATTATACTTCAAGGTCGAATTTGGAAGCTAACAAACGGTTTTTTGAAACGCGTGTAGAATGTAATACGTTTCTAGATACATTTAAATAAATGTTTGTGTAAATAAGAGTTCGATTTAATGCAGTGTGCTGCTCCATGCTACAAAATGCGGTATCTATTGGGATTCGATGTGCATAACCACATACGTTGTTGGGCGCGGTGACCCGAATCGAGAAACACTTGATGTTTTTCCATTCAGATGAAGTGGGAAAAGTTGAAATAACATGTTCCCGGCGATGTCAACGACTCGATTCAAGTTAGACGAAGGTCCCACTTCCAAGAAATTGCATTTAATATTGAATCCTCGCTTTCAATTGAGACAAAAGTTCCCGTACCTTGCACCGAACATAGATCTTCGACAATGTCCGAGGCAACGTCAATAAACAGGTGCTTCCCAATTCACCAATTTCAAGAAGCATCTACTTTTGAGCAAAATTTATTCCCCGTTGTCAATTCCCTCTCGCGAGAGACTACTTCGATTGAAACAAACGTGACGTGACGCGGCGTTAGGAAATTTCGTAACGCATTGTCAGCCGTGAACGTGTCCTCGAAATATGAAATGTTGTGACACATTCCCGAAGATATTTTTATTCAGGCTGAGGTTACATTGGATCCATAACCGATTCCATGAATTCATATAGTCCTTTTACGGAGAAAAAACTGGTTTCTTCCAACTCTAGTAATAATTCGAAAGTTGGCAACAGATGTTAAGTCGCTGCTACGAAGAAATGTAGATCGATATATTCCACGGCTTCGTATTATACCGCCACATCCTTTTCCCTCATTCGTCGTCCATTGAGTAAATACATGTCAAAAAGTTGCAATTCTTTGTAACGTAGAATGAAAATCCGGCCAACCGTTTCAGTTTCTGATGCGTGCGAACGTTTTAATCTGGATGAACATCGACCTGAGCAACAACGGCGTAACAACGACAACCTCAAAAATGAAAGACGCGGTTACGACATAGCCGGTATTAAGAGCGGTGATTTGAAGAAGTAATCAAACAAACGGGAAAAGGGAAAATGAAAAATGACGATGAGTAGATGGCAAATGGGGAGACTGTAAAGAGCCGCGGGTAAGATTATCAAAGAGTAAGTATCCCAAAGTTCTCGGGAATGAAACTCTTCTTGGCAACACACTGAGCTTCTGACCCGGAACGTTAACGGTACGGTTCTCACTGCGCGTCTTTTAAGGGGGATATCCACAACGCGAAGAATGTCAAGCCATTTTCCCTCTCGACTGGCTTAAAGGCACCCACCGACTAGGCAAAACGGGGCTAAAATAGCCTAATCATCGCGGGAATGCCAAGAATCTAAATAACTATGTGCTCGCAATGAACAAAGTAATTTACTGCGCCGCTCGTGTTGATTACGAAATTTTTGGCCGAAATGCTGCAATTGTATCCTACGCCCTCGCGTCTAAATACGGCTATTAAGCGCGTGCGTAACAATGCCACTTAACGCACAATCCTTTTCTCGTATTTTGTTTAATTAAACGCGTCTCTTTAATTAAGCGAGAGTTAAAGCAAACGAATTTTGATAAGCGGTTCTGCGTCATTCGCATGCCCGTTGGAGGAAACTACGCGACACTTATTTTACACTTGCATATTTAATATTATTCAACATTATAATTCGCGAGTTTGTTTCTGTTATCGCTCCGCCCACGACGTTTTATTCATGTCCCGGGAACTTTTGTTATCGTATAGTTGTTACCGCTATCGCAGCTACCGTCACTTTTCCGACTTCTGGCACAAAAGGTCTATTAAATCTGTCAACTTATCCGCATCTGCACTTTCTTCTTTAATCTTGGGAACGACGACACATTTAATTACCTCGTTGCCTCGTTTTTGTACAATTATGATTATTTGCATTGCAGATATATTTGACGATTTCTTTAATCTAGTCTGATCGTATTCCGACTTAACTACTGAAAATAATTTAACAGCAAATTATACACGTAAATCGCATACGCTCGTACATTGTAATTAGATGATATTGTCAACATGTTTTTTTACATTCAGAATACTGTAATTGTATTATTTAACACCTATTGTCAACACTAGTAAAGAGTGCTATTTACTTACTCATACTACTTGTACTACTTTAATAAATATTTGCTACATTTTTTTAGCCTTGTGATATAGTCTTGTACGAAAACATTGGTCAGTAAATATCCTTACTATTACATCTGTTGGCAGGAGTTATTGATTATCTATGTATTATATACGACAATCTATGGCTATCCATAACTATGCATAATCTTCATATATTTTCTGTTTACCAAAACCACTGAAAATCAACGGAGCGAGTAAATAACTCCTGAAAATAAGGTATCGACTAATTTTAGTTAGTGCACGCCATAACCATCAAAGTCTTCGGGAATAATGTTGAAAATGGCTTTCGAAGATTAGCCTGTATATTACAGGAGCGTTTTAGACTGAGAGGCCTTACCGATGGAGCTATCGAAAACACCGTCGAATATCGCGATAAATCAAGCCAACGGCCCGGTGGAAAATAAATTGCTTGAATAATGGAAAGATTCGGCTCTGCCGAGTTTCCCTGTACCACAACTTTTCATCAACCCGTCTAGCACAGATTCTTTTCCACCGTCCTTTATCCCCCTCTTTGCTCCTTTCATTTATAATAATCGACAACTCTTTACGTAATAAAACGGGTTTTAATTAAACGAAACGTGCTTACATTGAGCATACTCTATCCCGTGTATCCACTTCTGGAGTTTTACGTTACCGATTCTCTCTCGAAATGGAAGAAAACAATTGTTGAATTGTTTATACAGTAAACGTGTCGATATTTTTGACGCCGGTAAAGTGTCTTTCCATTCTTTTACGAAGTTTATGATTCTCTTTCAGAACGTCGTCTTGGAAATGAACAGACTAGGAATGATGGTCGACCTTTCACACGTTTCTGTTCCGACCATGCTGGACGCGATGGCGGTATCGAGGGCTCCAGTCATTTTCAGCCACAGCAGCGCTCACGCGCTTTGCAACTCGTCGCGAAATGTGCCTGATCATGCCTTACACAGCCTGGTAAGTAATTGTGCACTGTGAAACAATGCACTAAAAATACCCCACTGTTTGAATGTGAAAAAAATAACCGCTAATATTTACCATGTTAGAAGACTTTATGAAATATTTTCCAATTAAATGAAAATTGTATTTTGCATCATTTACAAACCAAACATTGCTACATTATTGACATATAACGTACAATGTAAAGCCAGGTTTTGCATTCATAAGGTATTTTAAATACATAATTTATGTTTTTACATTGTTCGTAACTCTTTTTCATTTTCTATAGCCATTTTACACAATATACAGTACTTCTGTTATGTTTTTGTTTACAGAAACTCGTCGCCTTTTTCCTCAATTTCTATCTTACGGTGAACCAAAATGTACATGTTCCATATGAATGTTGCTTTTTTCCTTTACTTTGATTTTCTCCATCGGTTTCATAAATGCGTGTAGGTTATCCTATCACTCATCTGGGTGTACACGTAAAAAAGCTCTTATTCCATTTAACGGCATTAGCTGTTGTAGAATAGTTTTCAAACAAAGTACAAAGAAAATACAAAACAACACTTTGATTAAAACATACGTACGAAAAAAAAATATAAAGTAAAGATGCTATTTACACCATGAATTACATGTCATTGCGTACAATTAAAATAATGCGACATTTGTTTCATATACTAAAATAATCAGTTAAATTTTTTTATTACAGAACTTTTCTGTTACTTATATTATCCACAATTCGATTGAACATTGTTTATTGTCCACCAAGTTATCGTTCACGTAACCTTGAAGTAAATAAATTACAGCGTTTTACAATACAGGGAAATATTTCATTCAAACAATGAGATTAATTGCACGTATGTTAAATGATAATTGGAATATCAGTTAAGTGAAATTTATTTTGACATTTAATAATCTAAATTTGTTTATTCACGAAAAGGTGAAATTTGAATACAACAAAGAGAATTTTCTTGATTTTCGGTTTAATTCCCGTTGTTGAATTAAACATATACATAGTCATGTGAAAATAAATATACATGTAACTAAAAATTTGCATATTTAAATTACTTCGAAATCAAAATCCATATCAAATAAATTAACTTTTGTTTACTAATTTGTTCGCACACTTTGCGAGCAAAATTCCGTTTGCATATATATTAAAGATTCTACATTTCCACACATATTTTGGGAGTTTTCAGAAATTTAACACGGTGAATCTACCGAAATCCGTCCTGCTCTAATAGCTCTATTAACACAACTGTTTTCAAGACCACGACGTACTACATTGAAATCTGAATGAACTCACATTAATTTATCGATTCAGCAGTCCCTCGGTTTATTTTTATAACACGGGATCAAAAGTCGTAACATGCTTCGGAATTTCGCCGGTCCAATTTTGACACTACAAATTTCTATACCGCATCGTCGTTTATATCGATTTAAATTTTCCCATGTTTTTAATACACTTATCCACAATAATCAAACCAAATAAAAGTAATAGCGGTGAAGGAGAAATTAAAAGTATAAAAAATGGTGAGTGTAAAGAAAAAGCTTTAGAAAACTGTAAGGTGCGTTTGCTTTGTAAGATAGAATTTGTGGAATTTTTCAAAAAGCTGAGAAAGTAATGTATGAAACGGTAATCCTCTTAAAACCGTACATAATCATTTGTCATTTCAGGCGGAAACAGGAGGGATCGTGATGATCGCTTTCTACCCGCAATTCATAAGCTGCGGTGAAAGATCAACCCTTAAGGATGTGGCTGGTGAGTGTCTCTCCGTATCCAATTTTTCCATCATCTTTCTCCCCTCATGCGCGAAATCTCGGTCAAAGTTCCGCATCATAAAGCGCGAAAACCACAGGAGTGGAAGCTAATTGAAAAAAATGCCTTGGAAGAGGATATGGCAGGAGGAAAGTGGAAGTCTATCGGTCCGGTTCCGCGGGTCGAATATCGCACCACAGTTTAGTTTCCCATGCTGTTTAGCCGTAAATGGAGATGCTCGCTTCCCATCGTCAGGAACAAAATCTCGACTCGATTTTGCGAGAACTAGCAACCTACTTCCTAGAGTCATAACCGTCAACGACCTCGCCTCTTTACATTCCTTTTTCCTTCCACTTCTTGGCGAAAGTTTTATTGAAATTTAAGAGGCTTCATACGACTCGGCCTGAAACGTCAGATGAAATTTCTTCAACGATGTTGCAGATTTGCGTAAGCCAGTTGCGCTTCTATATAATAACTTTGGAATCCTTTCCATATTGCCAGAGCACCGGCGTAATATCACGAATGTGACAGAAGTGGTGTAACGACACTGCTACAAGGCATGACAATACCAACCTTGTGGTACCGTTTGTAGCTTTGCAATATTGTGACGAGTGCATCGCATTAACGTCCATTGAATGTCGTTGAAAAAACACATGTACATAAAGACATAATCATAATCTCTTACATGACAGTATTGTCACAAATTCTTACATGAACATGGTTACGATATCGTTGCAATGTTTTGTTGCCACGTGAATCAATACCAAAATGAATATGAAACATAAGAAAAGTTTTTTTCGATTATCTTATCACTTCGAAAGACGACTGATAGTAAAACGGTGGGAATTAATTACTTCCGTACTTCTATGGCGATTAAAATGAAGTCACGGTGAACGAGCAATTATCGCATTTTCGACCCGTTGCATAAATTATGTCATGTAATCTATACGTAAAATTATGCCAGCGATATGGTTCGGTAACTGTTTGACTCTAGGTCAAAAAGCTCGATGAAGCGTGCCGACCGATAGTAATTTTGTCGTCCATCCATTATGCTCATTGACAGTGCTACGTAGGAGCAATTGATTTGAATTTCCATATTGGAATTTTCTCAGTGACAACAATTGCTGATCATGACTTATAATGCCACATGCGGTCCCAGATCCCTGGATTCAATCCCACGCGAGCTATTTACCATTCCTATATCGTACAGTTGTACATTTTGTCTAACAGTTCCACTTTCAGGCATAATACATTTCAAAAATTGATGCCAAAGGGAGAAATATCGGTTGTCCATTTATAACACACATTATGCAAGTTACCAAGAATGTCAGTATATGAGACCAATGACTAAAAAATCCACAAGAAATTACATACACGATCAAATTTTCAGATCTCAATAATAAAATTAGTAATTAGCGATTGAAAACACTTTTCTAACCATTAAAATTAAAAGAATCTTGAACATTATTAAATTTATTATTCTAACCTCAAATTTCTTCAAAATTATGTAAAAATTATATTAAAAACTATCTGTGTTGACTTTTAAGGTATACTTTAAACGGGAATGTAAATAAATAGGTTGTTATGCACGCAGGAACCGTACGTTAGGTTAATCTTCCGTCGCATCTGCCAAGACTTCACAAAGTTACGCTACGCCTTTACGACAACGTTAAAACATCTATATAACATTGGAAGAGCTAGCATAGGAAGTCGTAGAACGCCCTTTGAGTTACTCCGCGAGCTTCTTCATGAAATACAACAATTCTGATATCATAAAATCGTCGTAACGACGTGGCGATGCTATTCGGGATGAAGAAGAATTTCCACTATCTCATCTATATCGTTATCTTGATGTCTCTGTTACAGCGCATATCAACCATGTAAGGAAAGTGGCGGGAATCGATCACGTCGGCATCGGCGCTGGTTACGACGGCATCAATCTGTGAGTATTTAATGAAAGTGTTGCTTGTCGCGAAAACTAACTGGGAATCGAATTTCCTGACTGTCCGATTCGTTGCATTGCCTAACGAACGTCCCTTCAAACGACGTACCACAAATTAAAGAAGATATACGGCAAAAAAGCCCCTGCGACCAAATGTCATAAAACATGGATGATATTGAACAAATTTCGTCACTAAACCAAAATTCGCGAAAAAGTAAAATAAACTTAGACTATGAACTTTGCATATACCGTTTAGAACCGTTATATTATATAATAATATGTTACACAACGCCTGACACAGCTAGTGACAAAATAATGGGAAATTCAAGATTAATGGTAAAGTTGACGGCATTATTTTCACTCTGCTAAAATAACCTTCTGTGTTGGCATTTGTACATTTTTCACCTTTATTTCTGATTACACAAAGGATTTGAAAGAAAACATAAGAAAGTAATCACAAGGAAACGTATTGATTGGAAAGAAAATAGAAAAGCGTATTCAGTTTCCATCACATTCGTTTACTCTGCGTATTTTCTAACTGAAAAGTTCAATGTGGTGTTTGATTTAAATTGTTAAGCACACGAGTTACCTCGTACCAATATTCAAATGACTCTCAGAAGCAGGGTTCGTTGATCAATGTCAATTAAAGCTATTCCAGGTTAACAGAATCAATATTTCATGTCCCATCGGTAATGAAAAATCATTAGGACGATCAGTGACATGTGTTCGTTGATCTTTATACCTTTGGAATTATATTACTATACTATAAATGAACTATTATCGATAATGGTAATATTGTGACTTAATTATGTGCATCGCTTTGCACTTAATCCAATTTTACACTTAAAATCAATTCGCGACACTGAATTAGTTGAAATAGTTGATCTTTAAAGCGTTGCCTCTGTATTCAAAGTGGAATCAAGGATTTTCAATCAGTTGTCGTTTAATCAATTGTGAAACGTAACTCCAGTTATGTGACTTTAACGAAGAATCAACCACTACTAAAGAATTTATTATTGACCATTGCATTTTGTGGTTTGAATATACACATTAAAATATTTCACTCAAGATCAATTCTTTAATAAACATCAAAATATTTATTCAAGGAAAGGAGTAATGAAGACTTTGAATTAAAAATTATGTTAACTTGAATTGAAGCGTTTTTATGCATTTTGTACACTTATCTTTCATTTTCTATCTGAAAGACAAATATAACCATACTGAAAAATAAGCACTACGTGCAATATCGCAACGAGTATGAAGATGTCAGAGACGTGTTACTGTGGAAAAATATTACAGTGGGAAAATATATTTATAATTCGTAGCTCGATGACAATGTATGTTCATTTGTTACCACAATATCTCGTTAGAAACATACAAATTATTCTGTCTTCCTTGACAAACAAACCTACTATTTAAAAAAAAAAACCGTAAACGCAAATTTGTTTTTTTTTATACACGCGTCCCTAATAATTGGCAATTTAAAAATATATCATTAATTACGTATTGTATTTAATCCTGTTAATCATAAAGCTACTTCTTATGTGACAACCACTGAATTATTTATACAATTCATTTCCGCGGAGGAAAATTTCTAAGGAAAAATTGGTATTTCATAGCGAATAATTGATACAAGTTACTCTCCCCTGTTTGCTATAAAACATGAAAAATGACAGCACCTTCCCATTACTCGAGATCTTTTGCCATACCAAGTCGTTGTTATTCACGCTATAGTTTCCCCCTTAGAAATTGGTTTTCCTCCGTAGAACCGGTAAAATCTTTTACAGTTTCTCATAATTTTGCATAGAAAATTGTTCGCCGCGCACACTTTTCTCATTACCCTTCCTCTGCAATCGCGTCCTTCTGCCATCGCTTTTTACACGCCCTTCTTTTCCATATTGCTACTCCTCTGAAATTAGTTGTCTATTTTCGCAGTGACCTACTTTTCCCCGTGAAATAATTAAATACAACATCCTTTGGACGATGTGTCTGAATGCGATTTTGCTTATAAGCCATTTCGCGCATTTAATACAGAGCTTGTGATGTAGCTGAGTAAATGCACGATCTCTCAGAAGCGAAAATTCCGCGAGAACGGGGTATATTATGGAAGTGAGAATGAATCCGGACTACGATGTGCTTCAAACGGTTTAAATACACGGAGATAAATGACATTTCAAAATATTCCACTGTACAGTGAAAAGGCGCTTATTCAATTGCCTACGCAAAGATTCCGTATGTTGATGTGGGATAAATCGAACGTTCTTGACCTGTGGTAAAAGGGTCAAGTGAGGTTCGCGAATACGATATTTGACATACCTTTATTATCGCTGCTCTGCATAGGTTATGCAAATTTATAATACCCAATGATATCCGTACTATCCGAAACGCTGGTGAAACGTAAATTTATCGAGAGTCAAATTTATCAACCAAGGTAATAGTCTTTTTTGTTTGATTAAAGCGAAAAAGTGCGAAAGGATATTTGGGATTGGTTGCACTTTGAAAACGAGCTTACAAGTGCGAATTTTAATCACGTGTGAGCAAACTCGTGCAATTTCGTAAATATACAGTCAAGGCGATCTGTAAACTCGAATAGAATTTGCGATAACGCGGTATAATGTTCCCGATAGGGAGATGACTAATATTTACAATCTGCACTCGATCGGATTTTGTTGATAATCCAGCCCCAAGCGGATAATACCTGAATATGGTCTTAGGTCTAAAAGATCGAATGCCATTTTGTTTGAGAATACATCAGAAATTATTCGTTTTTATACCCGCCGGAAAAATCTCGAACGCTTGTGACACGTGGATGAAACATTAGAATTCAAATGTATGCACGGTTTACACGACCATGTGACAGGGCCAGTTGTCAATAGTGAAATGCAAATGTGGTCTCATCGCTATATCAGCTTACTTACGGGCTAATCGTAGATCATATAAGTGATTCCACGATGGCCGATAAACGAGGTGGGATTCGACTTGCGAGATTAGAGCGATGTAAAACCGCAAACACTCGATAAACATACATTGGTCATATAGCAGTCGGGCTCAGTCACGTTGCGCTTTGAATGGCCACCACAAACCTCAAACCATATCACTTCTCACCCTAACAAACGGCAACGTGCAAACGCGTGATTGCAACAAGTCGTGTAGCCAACATTGACCTTTTGACTTCATTGCTTTAACTCTATTTCAACAGACAATATCCTCGTCTGTTAATACCAACTATTTACTCAAATTTTAATCAACATCTTATAATTATAATTATCTCGCGACATTCAATTTCATTCCACGTTTATATAAAATGTAAATTACATTTTCGAACGAAACGTCGAATCGGTTTACGACGTTGTCGAGAATGTTTTGTTAATTTAACGACATTTGTCGACTTTTATTTTGTTAGATTTTACATCCTTCTTGCTTTTTCCTTTTTTTTTTCATTTGGATGGTTCGCGGAAATCAGTTTCTAGATTTGAACGCAAAAGTTTCCCAAAGGAATGCGTCGGAGCAAAAAATAGTTAAACAATTTTAAATGGAAATTTTGAATTGGCTATGTATATATGCATGAGACTAGATTACATTCCAACGTGTACCACTGCAGTCACGTTGACTAGAACTAAGTTAATTCTGTTTTGCCACACCTTGTGGACAATATTATCCCCCGGAGAGGAAGGCGTAATTTAGTTTGAAACATTGTACTGATTAGAAGAACACAGGGAAACAGTTTGCGTTGTTTATACGGCAAATTTAAAAAAAATCAGTTGCGAGTTGCGACGCTTAATTACAACTTTCCTTCCACAAAGCGTTATTTACCCCAGTGCTGGCACAACGTGATTTCTTTGGTTTTAAATGCCAACCAAATATTACGGTATTAAACGATGTCGACTGTTATTACGTCATTTCTGTTAGCAAAAGGATCAGTTGAACCTAATTTTAACCTAACCTAATCCTTTCGCATTCCGTTGGCTCCGCTGCGGAGACACAATGTACTTGGTAATTCCGTTGGCTCCCCTGTTGGAACACGACATACACTTCATAATAGAGAGGCTATGGAGACGTAAAGGCTTCATTGGCAAACGGTAAATGTGCCGTTGTCAATACTGTTGAAAAATGGTCGAAGTGCGAAGGGTTAACAATTACAGATGCAATTAGAACGTATTCTATATAAACGTTCAATATGTTCCATTCCAGGACGCCTGCGGGTCTTGAGGACGTCAGCAAATACCCGAAACTCTTTGCAGAGCTACTTGCTACCGGATGGTCGGAGAGGGACATTCAAAAAGTTGCCGGACTGAATTTGATTCGGGTTTTCAAGGCAGTTGAACAAGTAAGTTAGCAAGGATTTGTACCGAATGTATTCGCTGTGTTAAAAAGGACCTATTATTTGCCATATTTGACCAAGTTTCTACATCCTGTTATTCACATGCATAAACAAATACAATACAAGTGAAAAAGATCGTGCCTTTTACCTTTCCTTATTCTCTACTTTTCAAATAACTTTCTCCGCGTCACTGAATTGATTAAAAATCAAGTGAAAATCAATCTTAATTATTCTGTTAAAGTCTCAAGTGGCATAACAATGATATATACTCTCACCTTTCTTTTTTTACTGTGAAATATGAACCAATGTTACATAACGGACTTGGCAACGTTGCATTTCAGGACGTTCGAAGCGAAACGGTGGTTGTCGATAATCGAAAACTAAATTTAATGCCCGACTTGAGCGATATTGAATTTAATAAACGACACGAAAATCGTATAACTGATTAACAGAAAAAGTTGCTCTCGCGTGATTTTCGTGCACCTGGAATATTGCCAATTTCAAGCCCACTTGACACAACGTTCTCCATTCGTCCAGTGGATCTCATACGTGGACGTGTAAATCGCGATACGTAACGTGTTGTAATATTTTTAAAAAGAAGAAATTCCACCATCCGAGCATACCGCTTGCAGAGCAATTCTCGCTTTATTAAACCGGCAGTCTTTCAACAGCCCTGTGTGCTTGAAATATTAACAGGTTAAACGAAAAATTGAACAAGTTTTGGACAAAATACTAAACTTGAAAGAAAAAAGTCGATGAACCACCAGTTTAAATACAACTGAATTCGATGTAAAATTGAACGTTGACAATGATTTTTGTTAATTAATAAAAGATAGAAATAAAGTTTAATTTCGTAACGAACACTTTGTTCGTTAAATTAATAAAAGTTTTACATCTATTAACCGTTTTCAATCACAGGGGAACTTCTTTAATGACTTCAATCAATGTAACTTCGAGGGAAGACCTTTAATGTCCTGCAAGATAAATCATAATGAATCATAAAAATTTCATCACTCTTCAATATTTAACGACGCCATAATATTTAACGACTCCACAATCTTTCGAATCTAATCAAAAATGAATGGCACCAGCAAACGCGTGATTCTGTAACAAATGATTTGCAAATGTTTGCGCGAATTTGTTACACGTTTATTTGTTATAGTCCCACGATATTTTTTTGTAATATGATTAACGTAACCTGGTTATTACAACGTAACCGCGCTGTTATTCATGCCTGTTCGTAATTTGTATACACGTACAAAATTTAAAAAGAATAAAACATGATCTTTCGTTCAGTTTTCGAAACGCGGCGGCAAAAGTGGCAGAGAAATAATTCCCTTCCAGTTTGAAAAATTGCGAAGCAAGCCAATGTATGCCGGCAGTTGCTAACTTAAAACTTTCGCGTTTTTCCATCCCAACTGTGAACACAACTTACTTTTAACGAACCTCTAATTAACCGTTTTAGCATAAATCTTTTTTCCGTGTTTGTACATTTCTCCCGCGTGAAGAAGCATTTCTCCTCGCAAAGGCGGCGAATTCAAAGCTCGTAATTATTCCAGCCCAGGCAGGAAACTATCAAAGATGTTATTACATCGGCGTCGCGATATTCTGCAAAGATCGATTTAATGCAGCTGCATGCTTAAATAAATTATCCAAATTACACACTCGCGTCATTTTATAGAGTGGGAAGGAAACGCGACACCATGATCAGGGAAGTTTATTGTCCTCTGTTAGTCGCATCTGCTGCAAAGACATCACGCTTTCCGAAACAAAAAGGAAATTAACGTTCGCTAAAAAACATCCATTAGACAAAATGATTAATTTATATAGTTGAGAATTTACATTGTATACACACATATCATTTCGGTTTTCCGGAGATAGGTAATTTTGAGAAAGTGACGAACCAAAAATACTACGTTGGTCAGTAATTAGAACAAACGTTAACGAAATCAAAGTAATTTATAAAATCACTAAACACGTAATTGCAATGGCGTTTCGTCCACGTTAATTACGTTGAGGTTAATTTGCTCGCATTCGTGTCTCATATACAACGTATTACATACCACATCTGAATTGTGTTCTGGTGTAAACGAATTTGATTGCAACATGTACGCCGCCATTATCGGAAATATATTTATCGTCGCTGTACTTGCCATTCTTCGCTGTTTTACCGCGACTGTCATTGTCTTGCAACAATATTCTTATCAGTTTGCTTTGACACGGATTTCTCGCGTCGTTGACAAAAATTCACAATCCGTTTTTCATTTTGGCATGTAAATTGTTATAATTCCCACGGTATCGCAACAGCAGTGACCTTCTTTTTTGTTGGTCGCATTGTCAGTTTTTGGAAAACGGCGGATATGTACTGTTGACTTTTTCGGCGTATTTCGATAACACGCATCGTTGACACGAACGGACAGACGGTGACCCTGCTTTTGAAATAGTATTACCGAGGAGAAACGACTGGAGAAATAACGTTAACAAGGATTTATCAATGTCACATTAAAAGCTCATGGCCATTTTACACAAATGGAACTTTCTACTTGAAAATTATTTTATTGGGTTCAAAAATCAATCTCACTTCATATTTGAAAGTTACTTCATTGAGTTTAAACATTTGTTCGCTTTAACATCACCTTTTGAAAATTTCATGTTTCACTTCGTTTTCGAAAACTTGAACTTGATGTCACTGTCGATTTACAAGTAGTCATTTCTTTACACTGCATTTGATACCAACGTCTTCATATCAAAATAATCAAAATAAATCGACTTGTACAACTTATATTTCACATACAGGAAATAAATAATGATCGAAGAAATCACGTTTAACAGAATGTGCTTGCTACACTGTTATTTCACAACAGAATGTAATTTGCTTCTTTCTCTAAATCAGCTTTGCTCAACGAACTGGACGAAAACCGAGCGAACGCGAATACAGCTTCTAACGAGTATAACGCTAATTAATTTTATAAAACGTTCAGCTAATACGCGATATTCCGGGACAAAGGTACTTACCGAACGGAATTGTTGCACGCGTTTGATGCGCGAGCTTTAAACATGAAAGAGGTATAATTTCGCTCATTAACAATAAACGAAAGCACGTTTTTAAATTTTCAAAGAAGACCATTTATTCTTTCAATGTAGCTTATTAACAAAATAAAATGCCCACATTTTCATAGTTCCATACACTTCATTGAAATAATTTCCTTTTCAGACCAAAGGATTTTGACGAGATTTCCCTGAAGTGTATAAAAATTCTGTTGGCGGTTTGCGGGAATTTTAACGCAAAAAGGTCATTTACACCGCGAAAGAGAGAGAGAGAGAGAGAAAAGACGTTCCTGCGATTCAGATGGATTCTCTCTCGAGATGTATTCCCCGATACGTTTCGTAGCGTGCGTTTCCGCCGAAACGTTGACAAATCTGTGCAGTCTCTCGCCTGCAAAGTATCCGCGATTTATCAGCTACGCAGATCACGCGGCGGAGCCTTATTCGTCAGCTCTTAAGGGGGAAACCAATTTTCGCAAAGGAACGTGATACCCGCGTCGTCAATCCGCCGTTCAAAAAATGATCCACAGCCGCGGCAGCGTTTCGCCGCAAATCGCAACATCTTTTGATACACTGCCAAATCCATTAGCCGGGGAAGATAATCGTTCTCCGTCAAACCCTTTTATGGCGGGATGAATCATCGCTTTCGGGGCGGCGGGGATTGAAGCGTCGTTATCCAAGACGCGAGTGTGTCATCAATAATGCCAACTTAAGGAACGAATTTCGCTACGAGACAGAATAATTAGTTTTCATTCATTTAAGACATTTATAAAGAGGAAGATTCATCTCCGGAAAATTCCGTTTCTCGCCGCTTTAAATAAAACTGTCAAACGGTAAATAACAACCGGCGTCGATCAAACGTCACGGCAAGACAAACGTCACGTTACGGGCATGTTTTCAAGAGAAAACGTGCAAATTCCCGGAGAAGACCGTTTTTTCCCGGTCGTTTGCTTTTCAACAAACTGCCACTTTTTTTTCGGCCCGGGGTATTCGTCAAAACCGGAAGTCGGTAAAACAGGAGGATCCAGGATCCTCCTGTTTAATCCTCCGGTACACGCGGTGGTTGATCGGCAAACGCAGCTGTTGATCCGAAACAACTGTTCCCGCGCTCGGACTAACTGTTCCTATAACACGAGATTACGGCGAAGCCGTGGAACCGACGATAAAGCGAGAACGTCAATTACGTCATTCCGCGAAAGTGGGCATTAGAAAATACGACGGGGAGTTGGAATTCGGGCGGGCGGAAACGTACGAGCGCGTAGGTTCCACTTAACGGAAAAAAGTGTGGACACCGGTAACACGCTCTGCGTGGAAAGCTTCGCGGACCTATTTTTCCTCCCCCCTCCCCCCTACTCGTGCCACCTGCGTTACCAGCCACCACCGTCTCGCTCAGAAAGGGTTAATGGGCTTACAGAAAATTGATGAGCCCCGTACGAACCAAGAGCGTGATATACGCGAAGTTTACCTTTTTTCACTCGGCCAAGTCCACCACGTTCCGCTTCGCCTCCTTCGCCCTCGGCGGCCGCGCGTACACATGTGACCCGCGTGTAAGGTTGTGTCCCGATTAAAAATCGCTTAGCGCCTCCCGCGGATCAATAAACGCAGGCGATGAGAATAACGCCGGTAATAAATTCGCGTAAATCAGCCGCTAAAATAATACCGAAGTTTCTCGCAATTGATACCGGTGGTGCGCATCCGAGGGGAAGAAGACACTTTTATTGCCGGCGCGGGTTAAAATTCTGATAAACAGAGCCATCGATTCCGAACTAATGACAGTTCGATGTAAAAATAGCCGCACGATCAATCTTGTTTGACGCGCAAATATAGACATTATTCACACTCGTTAGTTGCGCGCTCCCGACCGGAAAATTGCGCTTATCAAGGGAAATATTTCGAGATATCGAAACTCTAAATTGTAATTGATGACTTCAATAAAATGTCATTAGCGGCTCTGTGAAGTTAGAATCCCTTATTTTGAAAATGAAAAAATAATTGGAGGAACGGAAAGAATTGAAATGGATCTAGAATTCTCGACAGGTTTCGGTGAAAGTTCGGGCGAGTTTTCCAAATTTAGGGACTCCATATTGAAAAACTTGGACGACAAAATTAGATGTAACTTTTAGAATTATTCGGGTACTATATGAACTCCAATCGGAGCAGCCATACTTTACAATTTTTTTCAAATATCTCAATATATTTGTTGAGGACGT
Organism: Nixonia krombeini; assembly: GCA_022817245.1. Taxonomy (NCBI): domain Eukaryota; kingdom Metazoa; phylum Arthropoda; class Insecta; order Hymenoptera; family Scelionidae; genus Nixonia; species Nixonia krombeini. The sequence continues at coordinate 17,110 of JABFPT010002600.1, forward strand.
GGATAACAAAATCGTTAACAACGTTTCAAATTTAACTGATGTGCGTAAACATTTTTCAAACAAATTCAAGACAATTTTGTTCTGCTTCCTTTATATTTTTCGTGTTTTAGCTCGATGAGTTGGACTCATTGTCGAAGTCCAACGGAATGGTGGTTTGTGCACTTTGAAATTCCGAAATCGGGGAAGGTCGTAGTGTGAAAACTTTGACATTCGACAGATCGCTCCCCCCCCTGCCCGCCAATTCTCTCCTTTCTCCCCCAATATCTCCTAATGACGTGAGGAGTCAATATAGGTAGTGATTCTTAATGTCCGTCGTGAGATCTATCTATTGATATGCAATTCAAAGCTGAGCGTCGAAGTTGATTTTTCGACAAAAAATGAAGGGAAAAATGTCGAAAAATCAACTTCGGCTTTCAGCTTTGAATTACACACCATCTGATAGATCTCGCGACGAACATCAAGAATATACCCACATGTTGGGTCCTCCGATCATTAGGAGCGGAGATATTCGGGGAAAAAGAGAAAATTGGTGGGGATGAAAGCGTAACTATTGGTGCAATAACCGTAATTAAATAATATATTATCGGTCCAGATTGACATGCCTTATCTCCTTGGATAGATCTCGATGCCCGGAATAAGATGGTGCATTGCTCATTTTAAAATTCCTATGTGGAGAAAAGTTATAGCGCAGAAACTGTGAAAGTCGGTAGATCACACCCCCACCACTTAATTTCTCCAGTTTTTCTCGAATATCTCCGCT
>JABFPT010002602.1:7328-17861 GCA_022817245.1 Nixonia krombeini
TGCGAAGTGGAGAGACTATTTAACGAGTTTTGACTTTAATTGTCGCGTAATGTTTCAAAAAGCAAAAATGAATATACGCAATGCACAAGACACTTTAAAAAACGAATAAAAAAGTAATGCTCACTTTATTAAATTGCGTGACGATTCGTCGTTCTAATTTCTGACACCGAAAAAAAATCCACTTAAAATAATGCATTAAATTGAAACACCGCTCTGAGTTAAATTTTGATTAATTAAAAAATGTGAACTTAATTAACAACACGCAGAAAACGGGCAAACTTCTGCAAAAGCGAATCGCCAAGTTTTCTTCATTTTCTCGTCCGGCAAAAGAGAATGTAAACTCGAAAGGAAGGTTGTTTCGACAAATGTTGCCGTTCCAACAGCAAATTTTTTTCCCCGAGAGCAAATTCTTACTAGTTACGCATCAAAGCCAAGACGGAAATTAATGCACAAACCAATTTTGCAGTCCTAATTAACAATTTCACTACTCCTTTAAGAAGGGTGTATTTTTCAGTTTATTCCAAGTTCTGTGTAAAGAGATAAAAAATATTTCGGAGGCATTCGAGCGCTTTGTGAAAACCTCGGATGTCGTTCCGAAAAGGAAAAGTTTCCTTGAGAGTCACGTGTTTCCCAGCGCGCTCTTAATCGAACCGCTCGATTCGAATAGAGACATTTCCGTTGGAATCTGTAGAGCTGATCAGATTCGTATCTAACCTAACCCGGTGACCTGATTAGTCCCGGGTAATCGCATTATTGCAACCACTCAGGAAAATGGGAAAATGAGCGCGACACTTCCCGGGGCCCAAGTCGGTGAAATCAGGCGACCCTGATGGTCTTTGATGAAGCCGTTCGCCGGTACCCACAGGACCGATAATTTTCCCAAGGCCGATGATTTTCCCAAGACCGTTTCCTGATTCTTTTGAACCCCTCCCCCCGCCCCCCTAATGGTAATAATAAAACTTGCACGTAACGCCAACGGAGCAAGTACGTATGCCTGCCGCGATCTTACTAATTTCCGGATCGATTTCAAACTGCCGCGAGAATTCGATTAATTAAAGTTCGAATTCGCTGGTTCGTCGGAGAAATGGAATTATTGCTCGCTCTCCGCGGGTGGGCGTATGAGGGATGGGACTCGCGAGTGGGAAGGAGGTAACAGCTTGCAACTTGCCCAGAGGCGAGTATATATTCCCGTCGGCACCGAGAAAACTTTTTCGAAGGGCGAGCGCGTACCGGGAGGAGGGGGGAGAAGAGGAGGCGAAATGTTGGAAAGAGGTAGAGGACGCGGAAGAAAAATGTTGGGGAGGGTTATCAACATTTAAGTATGGCTGGTTTGCGGGAAATTTCAAGTCGCGATTTTCCGACTACGCGTTGGAACACTTGCACTCACACTTGTACACACGCTCGTACACGGACCTATACCTCATATACGGACGTGTAACGCTCGCGCGCGAATACGCGTTCACGTACAGAGGTTGACAGACGGACAAATATATCCATATCGTGGAACGACTTTAATCATTTTCACTTCGAGATTGTGTCTCGTGGAAAAAGGCGTTGAAAAAGTGCGAGAGGGAAGGGGAAAGCGGAAATGGATGGATAACTCGATAAACCCATTATAAACGGAATTACGATGCATGAAGCATCGTAATTATCATCGCTGCGCTACTTTCGTGTCTCGCGTTCTCGCATACGTTTCGCCGACGGTAAACAGCGTCTCTGTGCGGCTTATGATATATGCCATGTATTTGTATTGTATAACGTAGTCACGTTGCTGAAACAGTGCGGAATTAACGTGCCAACGGTCGTCAGGAATTTCATCCCCTACACACAATGCGGTTCGCGGCAGCGAATTCGAAGGCAAAATATATTATACATTTCCCGCAGTGACGGATGGCTGGTAAGAATAAGATCGCGCTTTTCCATCGCGTAGTTTCGGCGGGGGGAGGGGGGCACACCGCTTTTCACGAGGACACGCGTTCCACTTTTTGTCCATTTTCATCAACTTATTTGTCGAGATTCCGGGCGGCCGACGGTGGGCGCATGAAAATTTAATAAAACTGTTCCGCGTCGGCGGCTTTTTCTCAAAAGTGATTTAAACGCGGGCGATCCGAGGTAGAAATTTCGCGAATTATCGGGTGTTATCGGTAATCAGTAACCCCGTTTAATATTCGCGATCCGGAACGAGGCTGATAAATTTTTCTCAGCGGTGCGATGCCCCGATGTGGCGCGATACGACGTGCCTGATTTTCACCGGCGGTTCGTAAAAAATATTTCAACGAACGCAAGTGAGAGGGCGAGTGTCAGTGTCCGGCATCTTGGTCGGACACCTCGCACGAACTTGTTCGTTTCCCGTGGGAAGGAGAAGAAAGTCGTTTTTGAAAATTACATTTTTTCGAAAATAAATAAACGCGTTGTTCGGTTAAAGTGGCGGGGAAAAAGTAATCGAGTATACCGGTAAAACGCGAAGAAAAATGGCGACGTTGGGAACGAGGTTATTTTAATAAAAATAAAGATCCTGACGGTATTGCGTAGTTTAAACAATGTTTCCCAGGGAGTGTGATAAAGCTACGGGTAAAGATAGTAAACTGGAACGAGTGTAAAATAATATTCCATAAAAGCGTTATTTTACAAGTTAATCAGCGTTAAAAAAAAGGTGATTCGAGGAGCGCAGTCGCCATTAAGAGCAATGATAAACATACATTACTCGTTTTATAGATCGTAAATTCAGTTTCCACTTCTGGCGAAACACTGATACGCTTTAGACAAGCCTTTGAATTTGAATGGAAATTATTCGATGGAAAATAGAACTCAAGTAGTCGGACGTTTGTAATGGATCTGCCGTCGGTCGGAGATTACATAACTGGAAAGCAATATTCCAAGTGGGAAAAAACTTAGCAAATGTTGAAAGTAGATATGTAAATGGCTGTTAAACAACCGTTGGTCAGGTTTACGGGACGCTGATCAATTCGGGAAAACTCTTTTGCGGGGCCATTGAATAACCATGCAGTTGCGGCGAGGGAAAAAATCGCCGGGAAATTCGGTATGAAAATATGGGAGAAAGGCCTGGATTCGTTTCAAATGTAAGCTCCTGCTTGAATATAGCATGGAACAAAAAATGTGTGGAAGTACAGGGAATGTGCAGCCGCGAAACTCAATAAGGAATTATCGAATGCGATTTATTCCTGCGTTGCGAAGAGACGGGGATTTGCCAGGATAAAAGAATTCGATATACAGCTTTGTAGGTGTGTATGTGTGTGTGTGTTGGTGTACGTATATTATATGTACGTGCGTATTGTGAATGCCTCTACCACTAATTAAAAAAGTTCCCGCCATTCGGCGTAAGTCACTTGATTACAAAAGTTTAAGAAAAGTAGTCGCATTCCTATTCGCGCGAATGAAATATGCTCAAAGGTTTTTCGGGCCGCCTGTACGCCGGGGAAAATAATGTATTCCGATAAATATATGTGTATTCGAGGACGGGCCTGCGGAGACAGATTTTCTTTTCTTTGCTTCTAACATTGAAAATGAATGTTGAAAACGATTTTTCGTTTTCGCGTAATCGCGCATGTTAATTGTTTACAGTGTTTTCTCACTTGACGATAAATGCGCTTCATGAAAATATGATTATCTGGTGAATATTCGAAATGAGACGAGTTGCGGAAAAAGCAATCAGAAAGCACGAACTCCTTAATAACGTTGCTTCCAGTTAGACACAAAGATATAATTTAGATCGAGTTTCAAGATTACAGTTATAGCTTCAATGGAGACAGTTTTGCTATGCTAACGGGAAAGATTTAAAGCCTTAATTAACAATTACTTGGAATTTAAATGGCTAGAAATGTCATAAACTTGCAGTGAAATAAAGGTCACGTGGGATAAAGGTTATTGGACTTGCATTGCACAAATCACAGTTTTTCGTTGTTGGATCAACAAACCTTTACACGAGCGACTAGATTTTCGTGAAGTAGCAAACAATTTTTTGTGCTACACCAAATTTTACTTTCTTCGCATCTTTCAAGATCTTCTTGCGAAACTGTGCAAAACTCGTATAAATTTCTTGGAAAACTTTCACACTTCCGAAGACTTTGATCCATACTTGAACAATGTATCACTGCATTCAATGCATACTTCACAGTAATAATATTAATCAATGCATTTGCATTGATTTTACACTCCCTTTAATTTCTCAATTCTGCCAAAAACGTTTTTATTAAACGAAAATACGCCAATAGTGCGAATATTTTAATCTAATATTTAACAATTTCATTCAGTATTCTAAGTTATACAATAACAAATTTTTTGTTAAATAAAATTCTTTACTTCTCATCTTTTTTATCTACTGACGACTATCAACTGTTCTTTTCGGCAAAAATACATGACGTGGAAAAAATAATATCAGTTTGCCAATATTGATTGTAAACGATACACGTAAAATATTGATGAATACCAGCGTGCAACGTTGGAATAATTTCGGAATTGTACAAATTAGAAAAATTTCTAACTATACGTACGTGCAAATTTTGTCCATTTTATTTTCCTCGGCGTTGTAGAACATCGCTCCATAAACCAAAGATAATTTTTTGCATTCGCGGGTACTGTCGAGCGACGAGCTGCGTTGCAAAATGAAAGGGAAAAACTGGTTTTCGATGCATCTGCAAAATCGTTATTTACTCTTGATTTACAAATAGCAGAAATATTTTTTTTTATGTAAACAGAAACGCGGAGTAAACACATTTATAGCAAATATAACAAAATTATCATATGGAGTAATTCGCCACGTCCGCATCAACAGATATTCGCAGATGTTAATTACAAATGATAATTAATTTCTTCGCCGTGCTTAAACGACTTCGAAGGGGCGATTTAGTTCGAATTCGCTCGAAGTTGCCGCACTTAAGGTTAACAGTTTCCCGATCGCATTGCTTTATCGCCTCTGGAGCATATTGTTTATCGCTGTTACAAAGCGGGACGGCTGTGTATCCGGTTACAGGTCGGCAGGCGCGCGACCGCAATATCGTTACACTGTCCCTTGTTTCCTCAAGGGATTCTCAGCCTGTAGATGTAAATCTTTTTCGGCCTGTATAATATCATAATAACTATGTAAATCATGACGCGGTACAGACTCACAAACGAAGAATCGGGACATTCGTATGCTAAGTTCGTGTACGCCGTTGGTTGCCTAACTCTGATAACGAGTTCCCCTTCGGTATAAAAAAATGTCAGGGATATTACTCGACCACTCTTTGGGAATTATTCGACATCAATAACAGACCTGTCGAATTCCGCATTCTCCGATAAAACCAATCACTGAATAATCGTCGGGGATAAAAAAATACACGTGTGATTAAAATTACCACTGTTGATTAATGAAACTGAATGTCCAAAAAGGTATTTACTCTTCCGCGGTCCCATGGTCACGTTCGTTTTTTTTATCATCGAATTGTAAACGTGCTTTCAATGTTTTCAAATTTCTGATTCATTCTTGGGATTACGTTAACGATGATCATTCGAATTTCTCATTTCAACTGAACATTCGGTATTTTCAATTCAATAATTTTAATATCTCAATTACTTTAATTAATCACTGATTTATATTATTTTAAAAATAAGCATATCCATCTTTTCATCGCTTGTTTACGCCGATCGTGCATTTTCTCGTCTCTCCTCCTTTTACGCTTACTTGCTGTCTTTCATCTTATTTATTTTCTTATTACGGACGAAAAACCGGAGCAGTCCATCAACATTGTACACATATCACACTTGTCGCAATTTACAGTCGCCAAAAACGGCTCGAAATTTTTATTATCATAACTGAAAAATATAAAATGTGGGAACCCGGAACGATTATGTCCTTTGCTGCCATTCGAACCGGAAGGCGAATAATTTACGCGATGCAAGACGGAAGCCATATTCTTATTTCGAACGTAATCGCAACGAAGGAAATCGCGTTGCGAACCGCGGAAACGTGAAATCCACTGTAAGAAGTTCAAACTATGACGAAACCGGATTATTCCCGAAGGGCAAACTTCTTAGGGACAGATCTTTCTATCTAATAAAATAAGAATAGGAAGCTTGGAAAAAGCTTTGATAAGGCATAGAATCAGATTTATTGCCGGTATGTAAACTCGGGCTTTCGAGAGGAGTCACGCGTATTCTTGTCGCGTATCTGGAGCGCGTTGCCGAGCAAAATTTCACGCCGCTGTAAAGTGTAATCTTAAGGACATTTCAATTCGGCCGGGTATCGACAGTTTTTTCGAAGTCTTGCCGAACTCGTAGCGACGATAGCGTCAAAAAAAATTCGCAAAATCTCCGGCGAGACGTCAGGCCATTTTATTGAGCTGACACGTTGCGATCCGAGACATTGTTTAACGGAGACAACTGCGTATTTTACGGCCGCGACCGAATTCGCGAAAGAAATCAATTCGCAGTGATAACCGTAAAGGAAAATTCGAGCGAAACTCGGATGTTTAGTCGAATGAAATATTTAACTCAAACTTCCGACGGATATTTCCATTCGCTGTAAATACGTTTGAGCGAAGCTGTGACGAGAAACGACTGTAACGAACCGGAAGTAAGAAAAGATTAGCGACGTTTGTCGAGAAACGTGCAACGATTAATAATTATTTATTGCATTCAACTTTGGTCCGGCAGTTGTAAAAGTTGGGGTAAAGGGTAATAATTACCGTCTACCGTGTTCAGTTTGTTGACGCGGGTAATAGGATTTCGGTAAAGTGTGCAACCGCGAGTATCAATGCAAACCCGTAAGCGAAACCGTGAATTCAGAACTCTCGGCTCTTCCATGCACGAATTTGTACAAACAGCAAGTTCTTTCGTTGGGAACAAACTTTCGCGTAGTAAAACACGAGGGAACGAAGTATGGTACATCTGCTCGTGTCGAACAACGAGGAAATAATTGTCTCGTCATCGGCAAACGTCGGCCGTTGTCGTACGGGCGCCTCGCCATTGCGATACACCCCTCGTACGACATTTTCCGCATAGACACGGCGGAGGGCCGAGGAGCGGTAAAGGAAAAATGCCGAGTTTCCGTAACGACCGGGGAGAAATTCCATGGAAGGAAACACTTTTCTGGCAACCCCTGAGGCAGGCCGGCTTCGAACTCTTCAAAGCGTCATACGAGATTCTTTTGAGGCTACCTGTCTGAAACGCGTAGGTACACACGTCATCCGGGGAAAAATGCTTCGGAAAATTCGCATGGGAACATCACATGTCGCCGAGATCAAAAGCTCTTAATTTCGTTGTTCGAGTCTTGCAAGGTAGTCCCGCAAACATATATATATATATGTAAGTATGTATATATTCCATTATAACGCGAGTCTGGAATCTCTCCGCCTCTTGGGGAAGTCTACCCCGACCGCAGTCTACGCTTCGTTTCTGATAATTAGCCTAAGCACACGAGTTTCGGCAAAAACGAGTGTCCCGTGAAGCGTGAAACTTACTTACATTTCGCTACTCATCACCGCCATTACATTTTCACCGTCGTTCTCCATCCTTTTTTTTTTTTTGTACAATCTGCGATATATTTTTCCCCGCCTGAATTGTCAGAATAAAGAACGTTTGCTAATTAAAATTTTTTACGGGGGAGAAACGTAACCGCTCGAAACTTTATTATCATACTTTAATAAGTCGCGGGCACTTGAACAAATTTTCACCCGCCTGGGCAAAAAAAGCTCGTTGTCCTTGCAATAACAACCGAAAACTGCTACGCCAACGAGTATTCCGCCGACGGAACCTCTTACACCGCCGCTTGTCTCGGCCCGATATTAAAGAATACTCTCGCGCTTCCGGGCGAACAACTTAATGTTATTTCGCATCTGCATTCACGATACGTTATTATCCCGAAACTACTGAAATAAAACTCGCGTTCTCCGGCAAGTGCTGATAATGACATTATGTAAATATCTGTAGCGTGATGCCGTGCTCATTTATTATGTAAAGAGATAACCGTAGTAACTTGGTGCGCTTATATAGGCACCGTAAATACGGTTAATGAATCGTTGCAAATAAATCGTGCACAAATCAGTGTACGTGAGGGAATAAATTTCAGGTGATACAACGTTTGCAGAGCTCACTCGATATCGACGATGATATTCTCTCTTTCTGTTTCTCTCTTTCTCTTTCCCTCTTTTCCACAGGTTCGCTCTATCTCTCTCTCTTCATCCCTCTCCCTTAGTCTTCGTCGTTCTTCTCCCTCTTTTCGCCTCACTTTCTCTTTCTGCTTCTTTGTTTGTCTCATTCCGTTTTGTCCGTGTCCATTTTTACAAAATGATTTTCCAAATGAAGACTCGTCGGCAAGTCAAACGTTAACGTTAAAATACACTTATTTACTTCGGTGTTCTTATTTTTCACTGTCACGTCAGCGCCACTGTTCCCGCGAAATAAGACAAAAGTGTCGGACGTTACACCACGCACATAAATATCCCGCTGTAATATTTTTCACATCTCTCGTTGCAATTGACTATCTCGGAGGGTAAATAAAATCCAATGTTCCATTTTATTCCGACAATTCCATTAGCTTGAAAACCACTGGGTTTTTTAATTGATCCATTTCGGTAACTTACGTCGATGCTCCGCCGCGCTTCGGAGTTTTATTCGAGTTCAATCGACGTTATAATGCGGGTAATATTTCAGTTTTCGATGTACCTTTTGTCGCCTGTTGTACGTTTTAACGTCTATGCATAGATACGTGGAAAAAATCACTATTTTCGAAAACGCTACTTTTTTTTACAGGAAACCGAGGACCTATATTTTTACGAAGAAATTTCGTAAATATTTAGCCTCGTACAAATTTGTAACTTTTTAGTACAATTTTTTACGAGGATATATAATTTTACCGTACGCGTTAAGAAATACTTTTGGTTTTTGTTAGCTTAACCCGATAGTAAAAGCGTTCGATTGATAACGTTTTTTTAACGCATTTGCAAACATACTCGCAATTTCTCAATTGAAAACGGTTCTCAGTGCGTTAACTTTTTCCTCAGTGCAGATCCAAACCGTAATTACGAAACGCACTGTTGCGTTGGTATTCCCGAGCATTAATAATTTTGCCATATTCGTATTACGCCGTAAGAAGCGGTGCAAATTTGATCTCGTGTAGAATCCAACGCGGTGTAAAGTTTACACCGTCAGCGCGGTACAGCGTTATAGATGTACAAAATCATACATACACGGCTCATTTTCACTGCTCAGCGTACACATTTCGCACCACCTTCCTACACGATGTAGACGAATTGATGGTACTATATCACTTTATTACAGACCCGGTTATTTGCACTTACATTTTCCCTCCCAGTGCAAACATTAATACTCGTCGAACTACTAATTTATATTGCTAAAATTGTCGAATCAATATTCCATAGGCCTTTGTCCGATCCCCAGACCGATCTGATTACTTAAATATTTGTACACAAGTTAGTGAATTATGGTGGGCGAAATTCATTAAAAGTGAGGGGAATCGAACGAAGAGCTGGAATGAACCAGTGGCAAAGCCTTTTGCTTGACTCCTCCGAACTTGGAAAATAGTTAATTACATTTAAACTCGAAGTCCAATAAAATTGTACTGATATTGCCCGATAACTGTGAAAAATATTGTACTCTACGCGTAATCGCGAAAAACTGTAAGTGACAAAAACTGCAACTGCCTCTGCATTAGGGAAACTCGTTTTTCGCATCAGGTGCGAAAACTTTGATCGAATAATTAAACATTTCAATTCACGTTGGGATAACTTTATATATATTACTATTATTTTTATATATTATTATTGTTACGGTTTCAGTGAGCAGATACGTTTCTGGAATACACTAATGACGTTTCTATGATTGAAGTGAATAAAGATACAAATATTGACGGGCATAATGGGTGTTATACAATTGAGCGCAAAGTCATCGAAATATCAACATATCATTAATGCTAATTGTGCTTTTCCTCCTTGTCCAAAGCCCGCTTTATGAATTTTCATGCGCCGAGTAGCGAAGAATAATAATTGTGCTCATTAGCGTCAACACGACCGGCGACAATATGGAAAATGTTTCCGAGCCATCGTCGGCGAGCAAACGAGTTCGAAGGTGTCCAATAAAAAATGAATCCAATCGGCGCGTGATTCGACGAGATAAGAATAATTTATAGGACGGGCCGATGGAATTGATTCGACGATTTAACGACTGAAGTCAGCTCAGCAAATATCGGTTAATTCTTGCTTTTTCGTATCCGCGTCGTTAATTCGGACGATTATTGAAATGCAATTGAAATCAAATTTTCCTGATTGTATCTCGCTGAAATTCCATTGACGCTGGATTTACAAGTTATAGGCCGCGCACGCACTGACACACCCGCGCCCGTCAAGTATTCCGTTCAAGTGTAATTGCATTGTTTTCTGTAACACTCGTTTCCGCGCAAATCACATTTTAATCAACGAATCCGAGAGTATTTATACGCTTTTATGTTTGTCCTGCCGGCATTGGTAGTCGACGTGGTCGAAAACTCTCCCTTTTTTCACCCTCGATTTTTTCTTCCGC
>JABFPT010002603.1:0-17858 GCA_022817245.1 Nixonia krombeini
TGGCTCTACATATTGAACGGGGCAGAAAAAATTTTAAAAGAGACTTTGTCACCAACGAAACGTACTTTGAAAGAGCTCTGGGACGACTGAAACCGATGCCATAAACGGCTAAGAGATAAGCCTGCATCTTTATATAAACATAGCCAGTCAGACTCATTCATAGCGTGGCGCGGAAGAAACTTATGGGACACCCTAATATTATAATATGATGTATTGAATAATTTCTACACCCTAATGATATTAATATGGATATGTATACAGCGTAATGATAATGCGACTTTTGTTGGACTGACTTTCCGTGATACCACTCTGTGTAGTTCTCTATCCTCTTCTTCTATATGTTTAAGAATAATCATATACTATACAATTGCAACTTTATTTATACAAAATACGTTATTATAAACGAAACGGGAGAAATAATCGAATTTCGTTTTTAATGGCACAGTATACTTTTACAACCCCCTATTCGTCAATTTTCCTTATGTACGCGTATACATGTACATTATTTGCTTTTTTCATCACACGCTTGAGAGACAGACGTACGAGCGACATATTTTCGCAAATTGCAGCGATTATAAATCCCTTTTAATTTTTTTCAATTGTTTACATAGGATAAATGATACGCGTTATTTCCAAAATCTTTAATTATGCGAAATAGACCTTTAAAAAGGTAGAAGGATTTCGATATTACCCTATCTAACGAAATACGAGGACAAGGTCATTTTTTGCTAACTTAGTTTTCATAATTTTCTCTTGCTGTCGCTGGGGACTATCAATTTTTTTTTCATATTAGTTTGGGGAAAAAAATCTATTATTTTTACATGAACTTCAAGACTTTATGTAACATGTTTCGGTTTGTCCGAGTTGGGTCAAATATGCACCATTTTTGTATAACTTTTTTTTGTATAACTTGTTACCATTTTAAAGGTAGCTTCACAATACCTCTCTCATAGAAGTCTTGATGTCAATCTCCTCTCCTAATGCCAATTTTTTATCACTATGGAAGTTTTGCAATGCAAGAAAATGGTGGATGCATCAAAACTTCCCAAATAAGCTCCCGGCGTTGCTGGCGAGTCACTATAGACGTGTGTGGCCTGGCGTTGTCCTGATGGAACACAACACCACTCCCTTTGACTAATTCTGGCCGTTTCTGGTCAATCACTAGCTTCAAACGGTTCAGTTGTTGACAGTAGAGATCCGAATTTAGTGTTTGGACATATGGAAGTAACTCATAATAAATGATTCCTTTCCAGTCCCACCAAATGCACAGCAGAACCTTCCGAGCTATTAGTCCTGGTCTGATCACCGTTTGAGCTACTTCTCCGCGCTTTAACCATGATCGTTTTCGCACAATGGTGTCGTATGTAACCTATTTCACATTACTAGTCAACGTCCGTTGAAAAAATGGGTCTCTTTCATTCCGTTTGGCCAAGCTTTCGCAGATGGAAATTTGATCCCTCATGTTTTTTTGTGTTAATTGGTGTGGCACCCAAACATCGACCTTCTTCTTGAATCCAGCTTTGTGCAAATGATTTAAAACTGTTTTATGGTCGATGGTTAACTCCTGGGCAATGCTACAACTACAAACATGTTGGTTAACTTAGATTATGCTTGGGACTTTATCGACATTTTCGACGACGGGCGTACCTGTGCGAGGTGCATCTTTAACAACAAAAATACCAGAACAGAATCGACGAGCCCAAAATTGCACGTAATTAACTACTACAGTACGGGGACCATAATCAGCATTCACAATTTCAGCCGCTTGGCTTGCATTTTCGCCTTTATCAAAGAAAAACTGTCAAACGTACTGATTTTTCTTTTTGATGGCTTCCTTTTTTAACACCCTGTAACTCACAACTGGATGGATCAAATAAAAAACAGCAAAAGAATTTTTTTGTGCGAAATGGCACCTTTCCAACGAGCATAAATCTGAAACTGTTTGATCAATACTTTACGAGATATCAATCACCACATCCGTTTACCGAAAAAATAATGGATTTCTTTTTCCCCACCCTAATATTTTTATGAGCCCTCATCAATTTAATTTGGTACTCAATTTCTTTTTCTGGTGAAAATTTTTTATGGCCTTGATCCGATCAACCGGTTTAATATTGAAGTACAGTTCTAAAGGCGAGAAACCCGTACTCGAAAGAGTTACAATTATTATACAATTTATAATAATATAAATTGTATAATATAAATTATAATAAATATATAATATAAATATATAATAGAGATTTATAATAAATTATACAATTTATATTCAATATATCTTCTATTCTCACAGTGTGCTTTACCCAAGCAGAGTGAGTATCAGAAACCAAGGTACGGAACATTTTTCCTAATTCGCGCATAACCCTTTCACTAGGATTGCTTTGGGGATGTTGAATTGAAGAAGGAACAACTTTAATTTCAGTTTTCTCCAAACAACTTTTCCAGTTTTCCGATGTAAATTGTCCCGTGGTCTGATAAAATAGCTCGCAGTTTTTCACATTTAGGAACATATTCTTTGAGTATACGGTTCGTTGTGGCTATGGTCGTTGCCTTTTTTAGCGAACACAGTTTTGTATATTTAACGTATACATCCAACTTAACAAAAATGTATTGAACCCTACGGTTGATTGGGGAAGAGGACCATAATAATGAACCGCCACAAGATCCCGAGGCCCTTTTGATTCCACCTTTAGTATAGGCACTTTCGGTTACTTTATTATTACATTTAACCCATTGGAATAAGTCGCAGCTAACGACAAATCGTTTAATCGAACGGATCATATACTTCCAGTAATAATACCCTCGAATATATGAGTATGTTTTATATACTTCTGGATGTATGAGAAAGTTGTGAATAATTTCAACCAATTTCTCAGCAACTTCATATGGAGCCACCATCTGTCATTGTTGAGAAACCGGATCACATCTAAACAAAGTATTCTCATATATTCGATAATCGTTAAGAAGGACCTTCTTACTTTTGTCTCTCAATTCCCTAATGAACGGACTTGATCTTTGACGCACCACGATATGATCGAACTACGCCAGTTTTTTATTTGAGTAATCCACTAAACGACTCTATAAAAGTTGCATGCTTCATACTGAATTGACTGTAATATGTACATATGCCAAGAAATCGTTGTAACTGTTTGAGATTTTTGGGTTCTTCAAACGTACGAATAATTTCCAACCGATCAGCATCCGGTTGAACGCCATCAATTAATAATTCGCATCTCAGGAATTTTACGCAGTCCATAAAGAAAACCGATTTATTTAGCCGAATAGTATAATTGTTATCTTCTAATACTGTGATAATGTTATGTGAGCATCAATCCTTAGGTCAAACAAAAAGTTGTCGTTTCACTGTAGTAGGTATTTTACAAATTATGGTGACTAACGTAACATTACTGACGGGCAACACGCTCACCACATAGTACTTTGATAAATAGGTAAAAACCGTATTCGAAGTGCAAGTCACTTAACTTTCTGAATCCACTAATGCTGAAAATGGAATGTTGTACAGGAATGCCGCCTTCAGACATTCACTTGCTGCTTTGACTCCTTCGTTGTTTGATACTACGCAATCCTTTGAAAATTACTTAGAAGTATCCTCAGCAAAGTCATATGCACAGCACTCTATCAGACCTTGTTTTAGAGCGCCGAATGTAAGTTTAAATCATTCGCCTGATCAGAGCGATCACGTTTATGCCTGGAAAACTGGAGGAGGAATTCTCACATCAGGTAAAGAAACTGTTCTCCTGTAGGCGAAACAGTCTGTGCATTCGACAATGAACCATATGTGAAACATTATTTTGTGGGTGAGTTTGAACAGATGAAAGTCTAGTCATCTTCGGCTTATTTTTTGCGAAATTTACTTGCCGAATCTGCCCCACCAGAAATTCCTCTCCTCCGCTCAATTTCCCGCTCTTGATTGTTGAAGTCGATGTTATATAGCACTTGCGCTATTGCCGATTCATTGGCATAATCAACAACTGTTCATAAATCACGCACCCGAGTGGGTAGTTGCTGTTTAATGCGTTAATGCAACTCAAAAGGGGAAAACGGCAGTTAGAAATATCGCGCATTTTTTACTTGATCGTAAAAAAAAGCTTGAAGAGTGCCATCCTGTTCATTATGACGACGCGCATGCCATGTATTACGAACCCTTGCACTGGATAGGCACAGAATAAAACTCCTCCATCAACGAATCGCGAAACTCTGTATATCTATAAAAACATTTAGACTCAAACCGCAAACAAGCTCTATCCTCTAATAAATTTTCTACTGTCATTAATTTGGGTTTGTCGGACAACCGCTTCAACTTACTAAATCGGTCAAAACGAGACAAAAATTCCATTGGACCTTCATCGGTTGATCCCTGAAACGTTTGCATAGTGTTGTCGATATTTATAGTCTGCATACCTCTAATCAGCTGTTCCATAACCGAGTCAGATTGATGAGGAGAAGTAAAAAAAACAGGACTTGCCGAAGCGTTGTCATGGATTCCTGTACCATCAAAACGTAATTGTTGACACATTTCTCTCGAGCGTTCATTTTCTTTTCTCAATTATGCAATTACATCAGTCGTTTGTACTCTTCCATGTGTCACTGTTCGTCTTTCTGCATTACACTGTACATACCACACGTCATTCATCTTCTATATACATTTAAATTCTCGCTAGGCATTGTCATAATGATTATTTTTATTATTCGTGCTATAAATCAACGCTCCGGATGTTCGGCTCGCCGAAGGCAATGTCATAATAGGAGTCAATTTAAATTTTGAATTATCGCTATCACCAAATTCTAATGTATAAGTAAGATTTAATGGTCTTCTAAGTCTTGATGTAGCAATGGTGGTAGTGAGCCTCACAATTGCACTCACAGTGGTGAGATACAAATACTCAGTAACAGACGTATTAATTTGGGAAACATTATTTACATAGGTACCTGATTGAAGCATAGTAGTGTGCGTATTCGAACGAATTCGTTCGTAAATGGCGGTACCAATGGGTGAAGCGTGCGTCACTCTGACCTCCGCGTTCTCCAAGCCCCTTCTCCCAAATTCGGTGGAGAGTGAAGACAAATAAAAATCGGTATCCCAGTGATCTTATCATAAACAAGACGGGAGAAATGATGTTTTACCAAAAAATCCAAACGGTTAATTTAAACGTCTACGTTCAACATCTCATCAAACTGAGCAATGCAGTTACAAAAATTATTGCATTAAGATTGGGATGTATTATCATATCCACAATATAGCCCTGACCTTATGCCCTCAGATTTTTATTTATTCTGTTCCATGTAGAACTCCTTAGAAAGTAAAATTTGTAGTGACGTTGATTACGTAAAATCTAATTTCATTCAGTTTTTGCTGGTGAAAATCAGAAGCTTTGTGAACATTAAATGATGACACTGTCAGAAAGATAAAGCATGGTCATTGACAAAATCGGACAATATTAATTTAACAAAGTTATATTTTTTCAAGTTAAAAATTTGAATTTTCCATCTTATTTAATTTCCGCAATTACTTAGCTGCCAACTTAATACATTGTAACAAGCATATTTCTTGAAATTATAAACTGCTAAGAAATAATTGTGTGCTTCAAATGTAAGTATTATCCTTTTGTACATGAGTTTGGTGGTATGTACCAAACTTTAAACTTTTGATTTTTTGTATCACTCTTTTTTTTTTAAGTAAAAATTTTAAACTTTCCTTCTTATTTAAGATCCGTAATTACTTAGTTGCTAACCCAGTAGGAATCAAATATTCTTCTTTATGATTCATGGGAAGCATTGCCATTGTCGAATATTTACAACATAACAAGTAACGTAACTTGTTATGTACTTGTTACGTACTTGTTACTTGCTATCAACATATTTCTTCTGAACAAAAAGTAGCACATCACTCAATAAGTCCCCGTTTGAGACATATTTGACAACACTTGTAAGGTTTTGTTTTATTCTTTTAGTTATTTCGAAAAATTACATTAACACTTATATAAACTGATTGCAATTGAATTTATATATATCAAGCAATTATAACTACTTTTTGTGCCTATCGAAATAAAACTCTATCCTTTAAGGACATCTAACGTGATTTAGCACGCATTTATATACAATGTAATATAGCCATGTTAAGTGTGACCCAATAGCAGCAGCGCTAACCTATTTAAGTATACAATAATAAGTGCGAGCATTTAAAATCATGCCACACACTTTTGACACACTGTCAGTTGGCGAAAAATCCGGTGAATAAGCTAGGTGCTGCAAAATTTCATATTTTTATTCATTTAATTTCGAACTTGTTTTGTAAGACGTATGCGGTCGAGTGTTGTCATGGAGAAGTATTGAGCAATGCCGATTAACAAGTGATGGACGTATAATTTTCAGTATTTCAAGCAGTTCATCAATGTAATGGCAGCACTTTTCGGTTGTGATTGTCTCTTCAGTCCGAAGAAATGAGTAGAGAATTACTCAAGTTACTTTACACCAAACAGTTATTACAATTTTCCGCGGATAAAGCCATGGTCTTGGAGTACGAGCACAAGCCTCATTCCTATCCAGCTACCGAGGACATCTTTTCCTATTGTCGTGAAGAATGCATTTTTCATCACAAATAATAATCCGATTTAAAAAGGGCTCTTGATGTAATCGAGATAGGAAAGAGAAGCATACGCTTAACCGATCCACCTTATTTCACTCGGTTAGTTCGTGCGGTACCCATTTATCCATTCTTTTCTCCTTGTCAATTTCTGAAAGGTGTTGCAGTAATTTTGAATGATCAACTTTCATTCTGGTAGCATGTTCCCTTGTAAATACGGTTGGATTCGTTTCCACCGATACTTTCAGAGCGTAATTTTTCACAGAATTTTTGGATCTTCCACGCGGTTCATTTTGTAGGGAAAAATCGTTAGATCGGAATTTTTCAAACCAACGCTGCACTTTTCGATCGTTAACATTATTCTCCCCGATCGCCTGGTTTATATTGCGTGCAGACTTTGCAACATTACAACCAAGTTTATATGCATGTAAAAAAATTACACGAACTTCAGTTCGTTTCGTATCCTTCCAAAATTTAAAACAAATAACAAAAGGGAAAATACTTTTGAGAAAATCTTTGTTCAAATGTCACACTGGTAATGAACAGTGGGACTATAAATGAGATTATCCCAAAAACAAAAGCATAACGAAAACAGGAAGACAAACATTCGAATATAAAGAAAATTCGACATTTCATATGTACTAACCTAATAGAATGTATTCTCCATCGTTATTAACAATCTTCGTCCATCCTCTAATGAACTTTCTATTCCCTTTTCGTAAAATGAGGATGATTTTGAAGTAAAATATTTTTCAAAAGTACAGTACTTATGGGTGTAGCAAATTTATTTCCAATAAGAAAATGTTCCATAGATATGAAAAAATGGTAGATTATTACATTCACAACGGGACATTGCGTGTCGTATTTACTCATAGTGTTACCATATTTACCATGTTGTATTCATGGCATACAGCCGTTTCGTGTTGATCATTGGTATGCACAAGTACGCATGGTTAGATAAAGTACTGTAACTTTTTATCTAAGTAATATTTCAAAAATAAATTTTAGAGAAGGGAATAAAGGACTTTTTTTACATAGAAAAATGAGACTGTAATATATCTACATATTGTTAGTACTTGTTTATTACATAAAAACATTTTTCAATAACTTTCAGAATAAAACATTTTAATCACTATATATTAAAAATTAAACATTTGGCATTGTTTTTTTAGATAAGTAAATTATAAAATCAATGTTTGTTTCATTGTACGGTATACTTGAAAACATTTACCAGTCTCTAGAGGAACTTTACAACTGTTGCACATATATGCAATGTCTCAACGTATTCAACATAATCAGTCATAAACATCGTCGATTAATCATTAAT
The DNA here is from genome assembly GCA_022817245.1 of Nixonia krombeini. Classification (NCBI taxonomy): domain Eukaryota; kingdom Metazoa; phylum Arthropoda; class Insecta; order Hymenoptera; family Scelionidae; genus Nixonia; species Nixonia krombeini. The sequence continues at coordinate 7,929 of JABFPT010002603.1, forward strand.
ATCACGTAGACAATGTTTTGACATGTGATAGACTTTGCAGTTATCTATGTCACGTACCTCGGGAGTTTAAATCGTAAGGCAAGTGATTAAACTAAAACGAACAGACTTTCCAGGTTTTCTGCTAGTGAATGTTTTTCCATTCCTAAGATCATAGTCTAATATCTTAAATAAATAAAAAAGAGAATGATATTTCTATGAACTAATACAGTAGTCTAATCTAGTGCAGAGTCTTTATTTACGGATTTACTGAAGTGCTAATTTCGACAGGTATCATGTAAATGTGTTTTCTCCTCATAAAAGACAAAACGCTTCATAAAGAAAGTGATCATAAAGCACGTTATGGAGAAAACATTCCTCACATGAAATGTCTCGTTCAGTCGTTATCTGTTGCGAATGAGTTACTGGTGCAGCATCAACAAAATATGGTGTACCTTTCAGTCTATCTCTTCAATATTTTTTTGGGTGATTCTGTAACTATGAAGTCTTGCATTGCCGTGCCTCAGAATAACATCTTTTCTATTAACTAGTTTTGAAAGTACCTAAATCAAAACCATGGTTAGTTTATCAAGTTGAGCACAATAAAATTGAACATTCATGGTTTTAGTAGGATTCAAAATCTCGCAGTGAATAATTCCTGTAAAATTCCAGTAACCTGGTAACATTTTATTAGGGTGAAGGTCTGATTTAAGAATGGGCAAAAATGGTTATTCTGTCGTTAACCATTATTTTTTTATGTAGATTTCTTGATAAAATTGACATCACATCTGCAGTAATAATTTGTTGAAAGATCTCTGCCGAACATGGATAAAAGTGGTACCCACATTTCATCTTTTTACACTTTGTTCTATTATCTTAAACACTACTGTATAGTGGATTATGAAGTTTTAAGCTTTGTGGCTAATTCCTGGATGATTTGTTTGACATCAGTTTCACTTTTAGCTATCAATAAATCCTTATTATACTTAACATGTCGTCTAGATTTTATATTGTTACAAAGGTTGAAATCACTGTTATTAAATTTTTTGAACCAAGACTGATATGTTCTGCTATCCAAGGCACGATGATAAACAACATTAATGATATTTGTGACACTGTTATGATTCTGGAATTCATAAAGCTACAAATGTTTAATATGGAATATATCTACATTTTGTTCCTTCATCCTTATAGACTTCACCTAATTTTTTGCGTAATTTGAAAAAAATGAAATAAACTTATAAGTACTCCTAAAGCTTTAGATGCCTTTTTTCCCGCTGTCAAAAGCGATGACCGTTATAATTATCTAAAAATTATGTTTTTACTTTAGAACTATGACCAGAGACGACGTCGCTATGATTCAAGAACGCAGAATGTCACAGCAAAATCAAGGTACTGTAAATATATGCTACGTTTAATAAATAGTGTCCATTTTATACTGTATGAAATAGCACAATAAATGTTTTGTTTGAGAATGCATAGAATGACAGAGATAACAATATAACACTATTAAGATGAAGTAATGAAATACAAGAAGGTTACGAATAGAAATATAAACAAAAATATTTTGTCACAGCAACGAACGGGCCCAGCGCAATTTCACCAAATTGCCCACCAGTAACGTCACAGCAACAGCAAACTGGACACCACCGCACATCTTCGGCACCACCAGCGCCAGCACCACAGTCACAAACGTCACAACAGACTATACCAACGTGTACAATGTCACAGCAGCAAACACCTCCAATTCCACCACCGCAGCCACCAGCAGCACCACCAGTTCCACCTTGTCCCCCTGCACCACCGATGTTGAATTTCGGAATGAACGGAAATCAATATGTACAATCAACTGCTCCTCCGTCGAATCAGGCACAATCCCAAATAATGTGCAACACTAGCGGCAATAACCCGGGGAACCAGTACGTTGGAACAGTAGTTCAGGGCAATAACCAGTTCGTTGGTGTTAGTGGTCAGGTTCAAACAAGTCAGTACCCAAGCAGCCAGAGCAACATATACGGATCGAGTGGTTCCATTTACGGACAGACGCAAGCTAGTCAGTACGCAAGCACTCAAAGTTCCACCTGTTCATCACCCTATACTGCTAATCAGTACGAGGGCAATGGTTTCGTTAATCCGTACAGTCAAGTCGGCATGTTTGAGGGGCAATCACAATATGCGAGCGTAGCTGCGACACAGGCCACAACTCAACAGGGTCAGTACGTTCAGTCGAGTGGGAATGTTGCCGTTAACTCGTATGGAACGCCTGCCAATTCCGTTAATCAGTATCCACACGCTCACCCAACGAATAATATGTATGCCCCCGCTGTCGTTAATAGCCCTGGCCCGCCGCCCCCTCCATCTGCACATGTTAACGCCTATGCTCCTGTTAGCAGTAACACCGCGTCGCAGCAACTGCCCAGGACTGCACCGAAAAGTATTTTCTCCCCAGCACCTCCGCCACCGCCGCCCCCACCAGTACCCGACAATATAAAAGGAAATGGCATTGTCGCTACTGCGACTACTGTCGGAGACTCCACATCTGTTGCTGATGCCAATTCATTAGCAGCAGCATTGCAGGCTGCGAAGCTTAAAAAGAAACAGGTAATCTTTAACATATTTAGTTATTTCTTTTTGCGTATGTTCTTGTTTTTTAAAAATTTAAATGAATGCTTGATGCAGGATACATGATCAGTTTTAGAAGATTTAATGAACATGAACAATTCGTTTCGAATGTTGAGTGTAATAGAACGTGATGTTGTGCAAATCTGCATGAGAACATAATCGTTAACACTATTTCATAAACTCGAAGATTTACAATTTTCATATCGGGATAAAGGTCTAGGTAACAGCACTAAGGGACACTGTTTCATTTTATAAAGAATTTATACTTTTTCTGCCTAAAGTGCTGAAATTATACTTATGACATATGGGTATGTGTAATTTACACAAGTCGAAACTAAGTATGTATTTGTAATGAAGTGCGACTTTTGTCGTCTGTGTCTGATTCTATAAAATGATAACAGAAATATTTATCATTTGTGAATTCACAACAGTCGCAACAACCTGTGGAAAATAGTGGTTCTAGTACAAGCAGTAGTGGAAGTAATGCCGGAAATTATGGAACACTTGGTCGTGGCAGTGCTAATGCTGCAAACGCTCCTGGAGCTGGCAGTGGAGGTGGTATAGCTTCTATGATGGATGAGATGGCTAAAACCTTGGCTCGTCGACGAGCTGCTGTTAAAAAAATGGAATTAGATCAACCTGTGGTAAGTATTAATTTGTTTGTCCATTGTAGTTCCTTTGATTTGTTTTGGTTGACATATAACCGTATGGTATATCATAATTGTATCAAATACCATTCTGTTTTTGATGTAAATGAACTAGATGAATTAAAGATGTGTCATTTAGCTGATAATGCATTGTAATAATACAATATAAATTGTTACAGGAACAAGAGTGTTCACCGGACAAGAAGTCGTGGGATAAGAATAGTTCGTCAAACAATAACAAATTTGCCAACGGGGCCGAATCGCCAAAAGTGGCCCGAAAAAGGTTTGGTTCTGCTTCGGAAGATACTCTTCTGAAGATAAACGGTGTTAATGACGGATCTTCATTCTCTACTCAAGAAATGGAAGCATTCAAGTTGGATCTGATTAAGGAGGTTCGCAAAGAATTTCAGAAAATGAAACAAGAAATTGTCGATGGCAAGTTTTCTGTAATATTTCTTAGATAAAACTTATATTAGGTTGGTGCATATGAAATGTTGGATTCTCCTCACATGTGAAAGTTTCTCTCCCTGCTTTCGTTATGCTTTTGTATTTCACGTAATCTCGTTTGTAGTCGTACTGTTCATTGCCAGAGTCACATTTTAACAAATACTTTCTCAAAAGTATTCCCTTTTGTTATTTCTTTTGAATTTTGCACGCAAAAGTTATTATATTGCAATATTATACATTGGTTCATATTGCTGCACGCAATATAAACCAGGCGATCAGGGAGAATAATGTTAACAATCGAAAAGTGCAGCGCTGATTTGAAAAATTCCGATCTAACGATTTTTCCCTACAAAATGAACCGCGTGGAAGATACAAAAATTCTGTGAAAAATTACGCTCTGAAAGTATCGGTGGAAACGAATCCAACCGTATTTACAAGGGAACTTGCTACCAGAACGGAAGTTGGCCATACAACGATATTGCGACATGTTTCAGGAATAGGCCAGATAAAAAGAATGGATAACTGGGTACCGCACTAGGTAATCGACCGAAATATGCTGGATCAATTGAACGTACGCTCATCTTTACTAAATCAATTTCTTGAAGAACCACTTTTCGATCCGATTACTAGTACATTGTTGTTGTTATTGTTATTGTTATTATTAGTACTTGTGATGAAAAATGCATTCTTCACGACAATAGGAAAAGATGTCCTCGGTAGCTGGATAGGAATGAGGCTTGTACTCATATTCTAAGGCCATCGCTTCATCCACGGAAAATTTTAATAACTGTTTGGTGTAAAGTAACTTGAGTAATTCTCTACTCATTTCTTCGGACTGAAGAGACAATCACAACCGAAAAATGCTGCCATTGCATTGATGAACTGCTTGAAATACTGAAAATTATACGCCCACCACTTGTTAATCGGCATTGCTCAATACTTCTTCATGACAACACTCGATCGCATACGTCTTACAAAACAATATCGAAATTAAATGAATGAAAATATGAAATTTTTATTAAGTAGCACCTAGCGTATTCACCGGATCTTTTGCCAGGCAGCTTTCATTTATTTTTATCATTTAGAACAGCTTTTAGGGGCTAAACAGTACGACAATGAAGACAGTCTGAAAAACTCTATATCAAAGTTTAGTGATTGTAAAGATCTTTAAGACATGCATCTGTGAATTGAAATCTCGTTGGAGAAGTATATTGAAGCAAATGGAGCATATTTTCATTAAATGAACAGCTTTTGGAAATAGATATGCAGTTATATATATTCATTGAAAAATGCGACATTTCATATGCACCAATGTAATATTACACATAGACTTACTAAACGGTGTCACTCTAGGGCATTTTTATTAAAAATAATTTTTTTGTAGCTGTAAAAGCCGAACTCAGTAGAAGATAAAAACGGACAATGAAGATAACATGAGAGAGAAAGGGAAGGATAGAAGGAGAGAGAGAGAGAGAGAGAGATCTGATTAGATAACTCAAGTGAAGTATCATTGATGAAATACAAAGGTAAGAAAAACTACACACAGACACATGCGTTAAAAAGAAGAACGTACAGGACACATTTGCGAGTACAATATAGTCGCATTTATGTATATTAACCATATTCATGTAAGTACCTAGCTTTCTATTTTAAGTGATAACGCCTTTTCATTACCTATTCTATGAAAAAATATGTAGGTAATTAGGTAATATTCAACCAACTGAGTAACGATGTTTGTATCGTGCTATTATGTTATGGATAGAATATTACACAAAAAAGCGCGCACATGTTTGTAGACAATCTCATTTTTAAATTGTGGAAGTTTTCGTAATACTACGAAGCAAAGCTGTTTCTTTACATTCATATTTTTAATTTAATTTGTGTTATAATAGAAATCAGTTTTCGATAACATTATTTAATGGTAGGTACAATTTTACTAAAATGATTTCTTCTTTACAGTAATTTTGGCTTTGTATGTTTCGTTCGAAAATGTGTAAAGCAAAAACATAAATAAGCTTCAAGAGAACTAGTATCAATACATTAATTTGAAATTCGCTTATTTAATTCAACGTGTAATAACGTCATTTTTGAGAATTCTGTAACAAGAATTTATTCATAAAACTCGTGGTAATCGATAAAATAATTTATCGATTGGTTTAGAAAGAGAAGTAAATATTAAATGGTAATTTATATTGATTATTTTGCAACATTGATAAAAAAAAAGAAACAAATTCTGTTATTGTAATTGTAGACAAATGTTGCAGAGTATTCTATTGTCAGATTTTTTTACATTGAGGACAAGGTAAATATAGCTTTTATGATTTGAATGTCACATGTTTTAAATACTTGGCTATATTATCAAGTCTTCTGACAACAAAAACACGCAAAGTAGTTGATTTCCTGTGAAATGTCCCTTTTCGACAGAAAAACATACCAAGAAGACATTTATTTGCATTTGTGTGAATATATGTATTTATACTCATGACGTGTTCTCAAATAACTTCTTTTTCACAAGAGTGAAAAAGAAACCTAAAGTAACTATTACAGCGTTTTTACATTTTCGTATTTTTTAAGTCATATGGCATTTTCATGAAATATACGAACATTTATAAACAAAAATACGATGAATAGAGTATTGTCGATTTTTACGACTTACCTACGACACAAATGTTACATTTTTTAGTCTGATTGAAATGAACCCGTAAGCGTAAAATTAAGCATTATTTTTACATTTGTACATTTTATATGTATGATTCAAGTATTATATTTATATGTTAGGGTTAGTTATTATTCATCGTCGTAACAGCTAAGTACTTTGTAATTTGTTATCTGGATTGACAAAAACATTATAAATGAATGGCATGAAAGACATTAGTGACAAATTTACGTTTGAAAATTATTTTTCTTAATGTTTATCTTATAATACAATTTGTTCACTAATACCTAATAGTTTGTCTTGTCGATTACGTCGATGTTCATATTTCAAAAATTAATACCAACATAAAGTGTTTGGCCATATTTACCGCAGAATCTTTAGCAATAAAAATAAAATTCAGTTTACTTGTCGCACTTTATACATCAGTTCATTTATATGTTCTTCTTAATAGGAAAATAACATTATCGTATACACAGCATTCATTTATATTAAGAAAACTGCTCGTATTTCAACAGTTTTGTAAACCTTCTAAAGTTATTACAATATAACAAATTTAGATAACAGGAATTGCTTTTTTTTAAGTTGATATAAATAATAATCAAATAATGTTAATTCAAACAGCTATAAATATTATTGTAAAAAATAATTGCCTATTGAATGTGATCCGAAAATAATTATATGAAGTTCATAAGTAATATAAGGAGTGGTTGTCGTTAAAACATGTAAACATCTATTTTATGATTTAAAGTTTTGCCAACATTAGAAAGGTTGGTTAGATCATATTGTTTTGCATTTTATGTAAGGCAAATCGGCAATTATTATGATGCTGTTTGAAAATCAAATACCGAGTATGAGGAAATTTAAATCATGACTTAAATAAACTGAAAATTTTAAAGCTTTACTTAATTTTTTGCACGTTTTTCTAAAATTATCACAGATTCGAATAACAATTACTTAAATAAAAAAAGGATTTACCGTAAATAAATATGTAACAATATTAGTCTTTATTTAATTTATAAATATAAAATTAAAGAAGCTGACATATACATTATTTCCTACCGTAATTTAGTCTTTTATACATTCAACAATATATAATTTCAAAATATTTTCAAAATACTTATGTTATTTATAACCAATTAACTGTAATCGTTGTACTTAATGATTGATTAATTCAATCATTGTAATACCTTAAAACATTGCGATGTTTGTTGAGCGTGCAAATGTCAACGAGAATTAATTTCCTAGTCGAAATATCGTGATAAATAGACAAGAAATAGTAAAATGAAGCTTCTTACGATCATGATTACTTTCGCTAAAAATTGTAGATTCGCAAAATTGAAATGTCTGAGATCACGTTTTCATTACATCCTTTGATGTTGCACTTCAACTGTTTTTTTTCTACTTACGATATCGCTATGTTTATTCGTTTTTGTATTTTACTCATAAGACAATTCAATTATTGCGATTAAATATAATAAAATGAACACGATTTTTAATTGAATAATTAACTGTTTCGTTGCAACAATCATGGTTCAATAAGTTTCAGAAAGTGTTGAATATAAATGTAACTGAAAAACCGTTTCGAATCCATAGTGTATTTTCAAGCGGTATTATAATAAAATAATCGATTTAACGGATTGTGCAAATGTTAGTTAATTTACATGAAATTAATTTATTATTGTTTTTAAATTACATGAAATCGAAATTTACATTGAATGATACAAAATTGCATTCTGCAATTCTCCACTCTATCCTCTTTCATACCCATGTCCTTATGTAAATAATGTTCTACACGGTTTTAGCAATATAATATATTTATTTTTTCCTTTAAATAACCAACAATTGAGATACATTATATATATTTATCAGGGCATGTTGAAATATTTACACATACTGACACATCGAGTATCATAGGTATTCAAGAAGGTCGAATTAAACATTTTGAAGTTTTTCGGCTTGCCTCGAAATAGCAATCCACACGGTACAGATTGTTATGCACTGACATTTGCAGACCATATGATGTAAAGTTGACAAGTGAGCAAGCGTAAAAAGAAGTTAAAATCGTGGAATTTACAGAAATAATTTAGTATTAGATGCATTTATATAGTAAGATTATTAAGTATTTTAATGAACAGTAGGTTATGATTTCGACGGACCTAAAAATGAGAATAGTGAACGGATGGGAATCTAACTTCAATCGTTGTATTGTTTCCTTTGTTTACAATGTACGTACAGCAAAACGCAGAACACTTATATGTAGAAAAAGAGTATTTAAAAATACTCTTAAACAGTCTTTCATAATACATATAAGTTAGATTATGTATTAAACCGAATATTATGTTAAAATTGAATTTCAGTTATCTTTAAAAAAATATGCGTTATAATTATGAAATACTGCAAGGATTGTTGCACGAATTAGATATGGAATGAGAAAGTTAATTATGAAAGCGGTTGTAAACATAGTGTACTGCAATTATTGTATTACAAGCAGGAATACTCACGAAACAGCAAAACTCATGACTAGTGCTCGTTGCTGTATTTATGTGTTTTGTATTGTATTTGTTTTGTATTCTGTAATTTTTCAAGTTACATGTATACTTGTCTCATTCGTCTCATTATCAGTCATTGACGACGGTAAGATAAATTGGAACTGAATGAGTTTTAACACTGATATGAAGCGTCTTGCGTAGCACTGGTCGTTAGCTCCTGCTCTGTAAATCTGTTGGTGTAATTTCGCAACAAGGAATATTTCGCCAACTGAAACGCTTATTTAAGTTTACCATTCATTTTGCATAATATGATGAATAAAGATAAAAAAAGAGTTGAATAGGAGCATTTCAGAGAGAGGAAGGAAGGGACAGGGAGATAAAGAGACCAACACATCGCCTATGTACTTACTTGACAAGCGTTAACAAAACAGTGACAGTAAATATGTCATTAAATAAAATCATTTTATGAAATTCACTGACGTTAAGTCGAAGAAATATATTAATTGCACCCATTTTTATACGGTATATTACTTCAAACAACAAAGTAAGTCATGAAGCCGAAATAGGTTTGTCTAAATATTATTGATTAATGGTCATGTAAAACGACTCCGCCACTTTTTAGTACATTTTTTAACAAAAATTTTCTTCATTGGAAATCAATTTTAATCAACTACATATTGACCATTATTATCTATGACCGAGTAGCTTCATGATTCCATCGGTGTAGAACTTCTGTGCTTTATCGTCGAAAAACTTGACCAAGTGACTTTCAGCGGCGCTTTGGTCGGCCAATTGTTTACCATGAAGAGAGTTTTGAGAGACCAAAACAAATGGTAGTCAGACGATGCAATGTCCGGGCTGTACGGTGGATGCATCAAAACTGCCCAACCAAGTTTCGTCAATTTGTTCCGAGTCATCAAAGATGTGTGTGGTCGCGCATTGCCAAGATGGATAACAAGTCCATTCCTATTGGCCAATTGTGGTCGCTCTTTCTGGATTGCTTCATTCAAACGGTCGAGTTGTGGACAGTACAGGACCGAATCGATGGTTTCGTCATGTTGCAGCAGCTGATAATAGACAATTCCCTTCCAAT
>JABFPT010002606.1:0-17844 GCA_022817245.1 Nixonia krombeini
GAGTTTTGCAGGGATCGAAGCAAATGGTAGTCAGACAGTACAAGGTCCGGGCTATACGGTGGATACATCAAAACTTCCCAACCAAGTTCCGTTAATTTGTTCCAAGTCATCAAAGATGTGTGTGGCCGCGCATTGTCATAATGGAACACAACTCTATTTCTGTTGGCCAATTTTGGTCGCTCTTTCTGGATTGCTTCGTTCAAACGGTCGAATTGTGGATAGTTCAGGACCGATGGTTTTGCTAGGTTGCAACAGCTCGTAATGGACAATTCCCTCTCAATCCCACCAAACACTCAACATAACCTTGTTTGCCGACATTTTCGTATTTCACCCATTTTTCATCGCATGTAATGATTCGCTTCAAAAATGGTAATCCGGTCAATTATATTTCTTTGCGTTAATTCATGTGCCACCCAAACATTGAACTTCTTTGTGTAGTCTGCTCTTTTTAAATAATTCCAAACTGTCATGTGGTTGATGTTTAGTGCCTCCACTATTTCCTGACAGATTACGTGCCGATCTTGCTCCACCAGTTGCGAAGTTTCATCGACTTCTTCAGTGACTGTCCGACCAGAGGGAGATGTATCTTGGACATCGCAATTTCCCGAACGAAATTGAGCAACCAATCCTGGGTTCTTCGTTCACTCACAGCATTCCCACCGTACAATTCACAATTTTGTCGATATGTTTTTGTAGCGTTTTTACCTTTTTTATAGTAAAAAAGCATCACATAGCGTATTTCTTTAGATATTTCACTCACTTTCAAATCAATGCAACTTTTAACACAAGCAACGTATTAGCAAACTATGTCCACAAAAAATGTAAACTGACATGTCACTTTTTAAGCACACGTTTGTTTGAGATAATCGGGTGAGTGTTGCCCGATATAGTCATCAACACTACCTAGTCGCAAAAAACGGCGGAGTCTTTTTACATGAACCAAAATATGCCTAACAATTGTGTCTAGTACTGTTCCTAGCGTTTGAATTGCAGGATTCAAAGAAAAGAATATATTTACAGAAAAATATAATTTATGTTATCGGTGTCATTATGATGTAAAAAATTATTTCCATGAATCATAATCGTATTTTGGATTTCCTGAAGTCATCTGCATTTGAAGAAATAGTTATCGAGTACATTATATGAAAGGACATAATGATAAATAAACGTCTTATGACACTGTCTTAACTAACATGCACGTTCTTACATTTATTACAAAATTAGAATAAAAAAATTCATACAATCTGAACAAAGTTTAGTTAAAAAAGAAGTTCAATAAAAAATATGTTATAGAAAGCTCAAATTTGTTTCATTCTAGCATGACCATTTTGTAAAGTGAAATTAAGTATTATGGTCGTATCTCATCGCAAGTACAGACGATCTCTTGAATTTGGCGCCTTTTGCGCGGTCTGATCAAAAAATCACGACGAATATTGAGTGTATGACGGTTATTAAAACTTTCAATTTGGTAGTTCGAAGTTATGATTCTAGTTAGAAACATTTTATGTTCTCAAATTTCTGTGTGCTCGAATATTCTCTAAATTTAAATTCAGCATAGAAAATATACTATACAAGAAGATATTGTAAGATATTGTTTTATCAAACTTTAGAAAATAATAGTTTTTGTGCCATCATTCGAAGTTCCGCTGTTAGCTTCCTTGAAAATGTCACCTAAAGGCGTCTTCTTGAATATTTCCAGACAGATGGCCCCAAATTAGCAGTGGTCTGTATGTTTGAAATGTAATATTTTAACACTAGATTTACAGATGTTGATTATATACCTATTTTCACTGAAGTGGGCCAATTTGACTCATACAAGAAAATTGATCTTTGTTTGCAAAGAAAATTGTTCCAAATCAATTTAAATGAAAGATTTATTAGTAAAAAATTATTGAAAAGATTTTTTACATATAAACTCTGCTTTTGAAATGCATTTTCCGCAAAAATTTCTATTACATTGAACACAAACGCTCTTTCATTTATTTCTATTACGTGATTCTTGATCTTAATAATTGTTCCGTGCGTCAGTAGTATGAATTTTTGTCAATAGAATAGATATGTTCTCGACATATCGTCGAAGTATACTTCTTAGATTTTCAGCCCATTGGACAATAAAATCTTTTTTGGAAATATTTATTTAAGCGGTCTCTTTATGTAAAATCCAAGCATTGATATCTGCTAAATCTAAAATATTATAGAAAACTTGGATAGATCTACTTTAACGCTATATTTTCGAGCTGTTTGGTCAAGTATGTGCACGCCATACTTTGTGCTATTACAAAATGTTACTGTTTCCGGAATAAGTTTTTTAATTTTTCAAGTATTATATTTTTATGTTTTTAACTTAGTAGTCAAACTTTTTTATTAGACTTGCTTTTATAAATGGTCAGAGTACAATTCTGAGATTTATAAAGTTTTGTATAACAAAACTGTCGTACATCTCGAGGAACACATTACGGTTTAAAAAGCCACATACGAGTTCAATATTTTTGCAAAAGCTATCTGATGTCAGCAATCTCAATTCCCCTACCCTTACTCCGAGGTGCGGGTGGCAACTTTGAAATTTTAAACGGAAACCCTCACTTTGTACTGCTGATTCGGATTCTACAGGAAAAGATGTGTAACTCTTATATTTAACAGTTTTTTCTTTGCGTGATCAATCACGCTGAAATCGCAAAAATTAATATTATTCGCGATTTTCGTGCAATACGTTTTGGATTCAAAAATCGTAAAGTACGTACTCAGTATTTTTAGAAAAGCTGTCAAGTATTACCAATCTCGACCACCATCCCTACTCTCAAAGAAGAAAAGGCGGCAGCTTTAAAATTGTACTGTAAATACACAATTTTTTAATTTTATATTCGGTTTCTACGACAAAAAAGTAACTTTAATTCAATACATTTCTTTTTGAAATCGTCATAATTCGTAATTCCTAATCCAAAAATACGTTTTGGATTGAAAAATAATACAATACGTGATCAATTTTTTAAAGAAGACATGAACCTACTTTTAGCGTTATCCAGGAACAACGGCGTGGACGTAGTAGGGTTCTGTTCCCTCAGAGTGCTTGTTTTAGGTCAGTCCCGTTGTCTCTTAGCATAGCATCCAGTTAATAATGGCAGAATCCTCTACTTAAGTAGATGTTCAAATTGCTGACCTCCTGCATCTTGACAGTATCCTAATCGTACATACATGTCATCTATTACTTTCTGCAAAGTTTCCCCTGTTATGTTATCTGAAGATTTAATTATTCTCTCCCTTAATTCACCGTTATTTGTGCATTTGATTTTGTACACTTTACTTTTCAAATAACCCCCGTAAAAATAATCAAGTCGAGTTAAATCGGGTGATCTTGGTGGCCACTCCATCGCACCCCTCCTACCAATCTAACGCCCAGGAAAAATGTTGTTCAATAAATTGCGCACAGTCAATGCAAAATGACATTGAGCTCGTTGTTGTTGAAACCATACATTGTCCATCAATTAAGCAAATACTTGTCCTGTAAGTACTTTTTCAAAAAATAAAATTTTTTGTCTGATATTTGTTTTCATACCTTTTTTCACTATTTTACCATGCAAACATGTCATTGGCACGCAAGAAGTTGAAAAATAACGTAACACACCGTTAAATAAAATAGGACTTTAAAATGCTGTGACTTCGGAAATCGTATGTACTTGCAACACCTTTACATATGAAATGTCTTTTTCTGGGAATGTGATTTCTTGACTTCAATAAGTATTCAAATAAGTTTTCTTATGCGTTTTCATCTTTGAAACCTCAGTGCAAAAGTAAAAAGTCTATTGCACTTGACCCTAAATTAAAAAAATTAATTTCACGCTACAATAAGCTAAAATTTACTCATTTTTAGCATAATTATCTTTTAGAGTGAAATTTTGGGTTTTTGACTTTACGGTATGTTCAAATAGGTTTTCTTATGCTTTTATCTATTTGAAACATGATTATACAATTAACTTAAGAAAGAATATTATAGTTTGAAATCAAGATATTAAATTTTAAAACGAGGAGCACACAAATTGGTTTGTTGAAAACGTTCAAACAACGCATGGAACACTGCGAGCCATCTATCTGAAAAAAGTTTAGATCTAATTTGCGATGCGATCTTCATCAGTCGCGGTGATGGATACAGAGAAGTGAAAAATTGAGAAGACAGGTAAGATCATATTTTAGAATAAATTGCATTACAGTTTCTCCGCAATGTTGCATTTAAATTTGCAGGGTTTATACACATAGAAAATGTTTTGTAAAGATAATAATGTTCCTTACAGGCCATATAACTTCAAAATTTCAAATTAAAAATTTTTGTAACTGCCAAATACATAATATTGCTGTAAAGAGTATTCGGTCGTCATTTCGCTATTACCCGGCTTGATGCTCGCCAAATTCAAATCATATGTACTTGCAACGAGACTTCGACTGTATCTCTTAATCGCGTTTTTAAAAATAATAATTATTAAAAAAAAATTAGAATAATAGAAAGTTTATGTTATTTTCCCTTCTGAAATATTACGTACAATGTTACGTCCTAATCAAACATTTACCAACCTCAGGTAAGGACTAGAAAAGGACACTAGTTCGCTACTGAATTAGTACCCCTAACGTATAACGTCCTATTTTGCTTATGCAAGGATTGGCCAAATAAGTGAAAAAGGAAGATATTACGTGTGCAACTTTTGCTCACTATTTTCCAGCTACACATGTATATTGTGACATATTAAGTTCGTCGAGAAGCAATGTTTCAAACCCGACAAAACATTTTGCTAAGACGTATGTCTTACCGGCGCCAGCGTCGCTATACGCGATGGCCGACGACGTGATTAAACGGAAAATATCCTTCACGTATTCGATTTACGCGTGATCTAATTCTTCTAATTACTACAGTGCCGTACGCAGTTCTTTCAAATCTAGCCGGCAAAAGCTGGTTTGCTCTGATTTTGTAAAATCAAGTTTTGAACCGAAAGTCACAGCAGAAGCCGGACCGGTTAACGAGTATTTAAGTATTGTCCCTTCATTGTAGACTTGTTTGGGGTCAGTATCCCCTTTTAGTCATGTTCAATGTCCTTTGCAGTTGTAAAGCCATTAAAATTAATAATCGTAGAGTCATGGATACGAAGTTTTTGAAAAAAAAAATCGAGCCACAGTTGAATTTCCGCTGAAATTTTCTATGCCCGGCAATAAACTTCCATTTTTTTTATCAATTTCTTTCATTGGAAAACCCACACATCTTTACCTGGAGCTTCTGCAGTCAGGACCGTTGTGCTCATTAAAGACGTTTTAACGCAGCGATCGCCTTCCTGATGTTAAGCGAGTTTGGTTGAGTTTTGTTAAAGTAAAATAGCGATCCAGGGCTTCTGTAAAGCAACACGAACGTGAAGCGAGATTAGGTAACCCTTTAAAAATTATTGCGGAGGGGAGTCGAGAGAAGAGCGTGGCGAAGGTTCGTTCAAATCATCCACATACCATGGCGAGCACCACTTTGCAACGTAACATCGACTATATCGACGATTGGGAGAATCTTAAGAAAACGCAGTTGCTCTTGAAAGAAGCGTATACAGACAGAGCATCACCGATGAAGATAACGTGCACGCGTGCGACGTTTGGAGCACAAAGGATGTGAAGTTCGTTACAAAATGGTAGGGATGGTACGGTGCCAACGCATTGATAGCAAACCAAATTTCCACAGCTTCGTCGTATAGGATAAAGATCTAATCATGGTTGAGATGAACAGGCTTGAGATGAACAAACAAATCAATTTTCGTGAGATTCAGTACTTTGTACATTTGAAACACATACACAAACACGCGCGCGCACGCGCACACTATTTCTTCTATAATTATGCGAAGAAAAATTTGTCAATCAATCACTGCTTACTTAAACGAACTCAGATTCAATTGTATTTCAATTTAAGAACTGTGATATATACCAGCATATAAAAAGCGACATAGAGAAATTCAATACTTCAAATTACCCGGCAGGTAACCCGTACGACATGTCGCGAGCGAAGGGGAATGCTCGGTTTGATGAAGGATGAATGTTGCGAAAGGATAATGACGGACATCATTGCATTGCAGGCGAAATTGTACGCATTTTGAGTTTCTGGTGAGAATCGAGCGAAGAAGGGACCTAATGGTGTAAAATCTTCAACTTTGCGAGAGATCACCGTTGACGACTACGTGGAGTGTCTTACGCATCATCGATTATTTACAAAGCATAATGTCTCATTCACAGCGATAAGCAAAAAGTGAAAACGGTGCATCAGAGAAAAGTCGTGTTATGTACGACCAACGACAAGCTCGTTCTCGTTTCCGGAACCACGAACAGATTACCGAGGAGATATAAACAAAATAGACAAATTAACAAATGTTATTCTTATTTATAAAACGTAATGTATTCCTTCATAACAAGGGTGGGTTTTAAATTTCTCAAGCAAGCAATAAAAGTCATATCGGAACAGTAGCGTGATAACGTTTTGAAATATGATTCGCTAAAATATAATAAATATAATTGCCGAATTTCTACGACTTCTTCCATTCACATCCACGCGAAACATGACTGACCGGCCATTCGACACAAAAAATACGGCCGAAGGGTAAGTGCGCGTTCAGATATAATCCGAAATGCCCAACCAGGGCTCGCAATTGTACACGTATGACAGGCAGGATTTAACACTCGGACACGAATACAGCAACCTTTACGTTCGAAAATCGCCAACGAATCTCAGAACCTATAATCTCACTAGTTGTATCGAAGATGAGAGAGAGTTTCGGGAGCGATATACTGCGGTATGAACTACTACAACTGTTCCTGAACGACTTAAAGGCCGTTAGTTCACTACTCCATCGAAATAGACCGCATTTTCTGGACAACCGCGAAAAGCGTAGAAGCGTACGGACGACATGTCAAAGAGATATTTGAGGTTGTTCCGTAATCGAAAATCAACACGGTGGGTCGTACGCCGAACAACGGTCGAAAGTTTTGTCTAGTGCCTCAAACCCCAAATCGGAAGTCGCATGCCGAACACACGCAAAAAAAGGCTCCGTGATGTTATGTCTGTTGCCCAATAGGCCGCGCTAGTTTCGCGACTTCCAGCAGCTGAAGGAAAGCAGGAAACGCTAATACGGAAACTAATCTACGTCAAATATAAGACGCCACGTTGCATCTATTGCAACCGGGACTAGTGCATAGAGGAAGAGTGACGCACGCAAGAACGCAATTCAAGATGGTGCAACTACTGTAAGATACGCGTACAAGACGTTATCGATTATTACAACAAGCAACGGAGTGAAAATACGGAACAGGGAGAGCGAAGAAACCGGCAAGAGAACCGGGAGACCAAGGAGTAGTGGACGGCAGAACCTTTAAACGCCAGGCAGGCCCGAATAAACGCCTCCACGTCAGGCCGAAATCAGAGGTCAGTGAAGCTAGTGCAAGCTCAGGACCAATCCGAATGCGGATCCATCTCATACGCAACAAATTTGAACGAGTCGTCGTCGTCAGATTTGGAGCCCAAGAGCTTATCAAATCTCCCCCGCTTTCCAAGTAACTACAGGGGAAGACGTCAACTTAATAAAAATAACGCTTGTCGATGGTAACAATAGTTGACGTATTTCTTCGCTAACGCGGAGCAAAAATAAGCTACAACGAACAGGTAGTCCTATTAAAGACCATAACCTTGTCGTTCCTAAAAGAAAAAATTACGCTATCGCCACGAACAAGGAAACAAATAACGGTGCGAATGATGAAAACGAATATGAAACACGGATTCGTACGCCGAACAAACTTAAAATAAGGAGTTTTCATGGGGAAGCGCGTATAACGAGCAATAATGGCATCACACATTTATCCGCTGTGAACATGAAAGACGAAGCGCAGTAAACGTAGAAGTTCGAATGGTGATCACTGAAGAAGTCGAGGATGTTAGCGAACCAGGGATAGCTCAAACAGACAAATCATATACAAAAAACAAGTTAATCGTACTTAAATGAGGAAGAGCACAAGCACGTCCTCCTTCTGTCTACTGGGTGAGACACTAACAACACACATCACTGAAGACATACTCATACATACAAAACAGTATTGCTTCCCTCCTGCAGACAAACAAGCAATCCAAAAAGAAGTGACCGAACTGCTCGATCAGTAGATGGCATGCGAACAGACCTGAATATATCATAATTATTGAAAACTATTCTAAAGGACGGTACTTCAGGCATATTTGAAAAAAAGTTTGATTAAGACACGTTAATTGTTGTCAGTTTTATACGCCTTAGATTATGTTAGCAAACAAAGTGCACTATAGGTATTTAATGCTTTTCTTTTTCAGAAAAGGTTAAAATGCCATACAAACGGAAAACAAGATATGCTCTGTTTATGGCAAAGGTGCTGTAGCCGAAAGAACTCGTTTTATAGCTGAACTCGTTTTATAGCTGGAGATTTCGACCTTGAAGATGAAGAACGCCCGGGTAGGCCGTCCACCACAAACGAAAATCTGATTAAAACAGTAATCGAGGATAACCCACGTACTACGATACGTCAATTAACAGAAATGGTTAATAAATCGAAATCAACCACCCATGAACATACTGTGTAGCTTGGTTACGTAAGTCGTTATAATGTATGGGTTCCCCACCATTTAACGGAGAAGAATCTGATGGATCGTATCTCCATTTACGATATGCTTTAAAAACGAAATGAGAAGACGCCATTTCTGAGGCAATTAGTAACGGGGGACGAAATATGGATAATTTATAAAAATATTGAGCGTAAAAGGTGTTGGGGAAAGCGTGATGAACTACCTTTAACCACCTCAAAAGCTAGTCTTCATCTGAAGAAGGTAATGTTCTGTGTCTGGTGGAATTGGAAAGGAATCCTCTGTTGTGAGCTTTTAACTAACAATGTAACAGTAAATTCTGAAAAATTTTGCTCTCAATTAGATAAATTGAAAACAGCAATCGAACCAAAACGTCCAGAAATCGCGAATCGTATGGGCGTCGTATTTCATCAGGACAGTGCAAGGCCTCATGTGTTGTCGACAGCTCGACAAAGATGTTGGAGCTCGGATGGAATATTTTACCCCATCCACCATATTCTCAGGATCGCGTGCCCTCAGTTTTTCACTTTCCGATCATATATATACAATATTCCCTTAATGGAAAAAATGTCCATTCTTTGATCGAGATAAAAATTTATTTATGAAAATTAAATTATGAAAAAAAAAATTAATTATGAAAATTTTTCGTAGAAAACCCTGAGACGTCCTGGAAGGACGGAATTCAAGTTGCATGAAAGATGGAGGAAGGTTGTGGAACAGAATGGCACCTATATAATTTAATAAATATATACCAAATTTAAATGAGCTGCGTTTCAATTTTCCTTCAAAATCGGCACGAACTTTTCGGACAACTCAATACATACATTAAAAAGAAATTTGTTTAATCATAAAAGTGTGGGTCGTATGCGCCCCACGTGATTGGAACGGAAAGTTTTTAATACGTTGAGTGCTACGTTAGTCACCAGTGACAGATACTGAACTTTCAAATCCGGTCGCGTCAGTCATCGATTACTGACAGTGTAAAATATGATATAAAATTAAAAAATGTAGGTAATTACCTATTAATAATTCTTTTCGGTCATTTCCTTACAAAGGCGCGTGGCACTCAACGTGCTAAAAAATGGTCCGGCACAGAATATGTTGATGGGTTAAGGGACAGCGTGCTATCAGGACTTCAAGGTATGGAGGTCATAAAAGTATCGTCTGTTTTGACGATATAGTTACTAAAGCAGAAAATCTGCAGCAAGACCACTGTAAGTTCTGATGATTGATTAAACGATTGTAAAACGCCAATCTTCAATTGCAGCCAGAAAGTGTCAGGTTCTGAAGAAGGAAGTAAACGTGACCTAGGTTACATCATCAGAAAGAACGGAATGAAACGAGATTCAAGAAAAGTAGAATTAATCAAAAGCTTTCCAGTCCCAGCATACTAGCGAAAAATGAATAAAACTTTGATACTAGTCGGATACTGCCGACGTTTCATTAGATTTCGTCAAATACGCTAAACCGCTCATCGACTTATAACAAAAGTTAGTCCTGTTCATGTGGGAAGAAGAATATCGCCACGCTTTCGATTTCTTTTGCACCAGAATATGCAAAGAGTTCATATTACGCTACTCTAACTTTTTGATGCTATTCACGCTAAATTGTGACGCGAGTCAATATAGTATCAGAGCAGTGCTGTCTCAAGGCCACAATATTAACCTGTCGCGTACGCGTAGAGATCGCTCAACAAAGCCTAAAACAACTACTATAGCACAAGAAAGGAGCTCCTGTCAACTGTGTTTGCCGTGCGACACTTCCGGCCATACATGTACGGTCGAAAGTTCACTATTATCACACACCACTTACCGCTCGCATAGCTGTATAACATCAAAGACTCAACATCCCAGCTTGTGCGATATTGTATCAAACTATATTGTATCAATATTGGACGAGTGTTCTCGCCTTCTATCCCTTGCCCTGCTATTTCTTTTTCTATGTGGGTCAGTGAGATTACACTGATGTTTTCTTCTTCTCAATAGTTTGCGTGATATTGTAAGTGGGAGTAGTAACAAGCAATGGAATAAGATATTATTTCTAAGTCTTGATAAGTACTCGTAATATTGTAATTACATTTGTACCGTTTTTTGCGACAAGGATAATGATATGTTTCCCCGTGACTTTGAGAATAGGGGCATTCAAGCTAGTATGCACGAATATGAATTCGTGTGAACAGGGTTTAGGGCCGGTTGGCGTGAGTACGCATGGCGTCATAATGGGGTTTACTTAGGGAGTCTCCCTAGTGTGCTCTTGTCACGAATTGAACTGTAGAACGGACTCATGCCCGACATGTTGTCATCCAAAACTTAACTTATACGCACCGATACTTAGTGTGCCAAAAGAGATTTGGGCTTTATATTAATTTTAGAAAATACCCTTCATGTCATTGAGCGTATTCGTGGTGTTATACTTTGCCGCCTCCCTCGCGCGTCTCCTGACTCACGTCAGGAGCGCTTACGTGGCGCATAGTTGGAATATCATTGTAAATGATCACGGTCGCCAACCGATCTTAACTCAGAGTGACGATCTGGTGGTGCGCTCAATTACTAAACGCTCAAATGTAGCTTTCTCGTCGACATAACTCCATAAAAACGCCAAGTCCGAAGTTTTTATATTAAATTACATTGTATATAGAACAATTTTTGTTTTTAGAACGTCTCGGTAAATTTGGCTTGTCTTTGTATTAATAATAATATCATATTTTTTGCATTAATTTTTTAATAGACTTTTTTACAACATGAACATATAACATCATAGAACTGTACCATTAATATAGAGATTGGAAAAAATATCGAAGGGATAAACAAATAATTTCCCTATACTTTAGCAATTTTTATTTTATAGTTATATTACTATAGTTAATAATAAA
Source organism: Nixonia krombeini (assembly GCA_022817245.1). Taxonomy (NCBI): domain Eukaryota; kingdom Metazoa; phylum Arthropoda; class Insecta; order Hymenoptera; family Scelionidae; genus Nixonia; species Nixonia krombeini. The sequence continues at coordinate 11,478 of JABFPT010002606.1, forward strand.
TTGTAGATTATATTTCTTCTTCTGGAGTGGTATAATTCTTCAATATGGCGTAAATTCTTTTACATATACACTTATGACACAAAGACAAGTTCACAAACAACGATGTTGTCGAACATCCGGCAAATAAGACATCATCTTTTTATTGTGATTTGATTTATTGCTGGACCTGTGTTCAATTTTGTTGATAAAAAATATGTATTTGCAAAAACTAATGTCAACGGTTTTTCTGTATGTTATAATAATATATATAAACTACTATATATATATAAACTATTTGAAAATTAATTATTGAAAAAAAACTTTATTTTAATCTCGAAAAGTGGAATATCATCACAAGGCGAAATTTTTAAAATTTTGATATAATTTGTAAATACTGTTTCCTAATATTTTCATAGTTATTATATTTGTGTAAAAATGGTAATGAGTGTTTTCATTGTGTGCATTACAGAATTTTAGTAGTCTTTCTATTATATAAATTTATGGTAAAATGAATAAATTATACAATATAAAACAGATTTTTTCAAATAATTGCGAATAACTAATGATCTGAATATGTTTATGCGACTTACCGTGAGGATAGGCAATACAAGAAGCAACTGTTTTCGAAAAAGCTCCCGCCGCCATAAATTCCAGGAAATCACGAGAGGTTTTTGACTCATCTTCTACTTTAGCTGATAATTGGGATCTGTGAGTGACCAGCCATGCTTTCACAGCTTCATAAATGACAAAATGAACCACAGTTTCACTTATACCAAAATAAGAAGCTACGATACCTTTATAAAAACCCAGGAAGCCCTATATAGATAATAAAACATCGTTTTATCAATACTGTAAAATGTAATAGATAGTTTTATAAATTAGTTGCATAAGAACTCGTTAATAGTGAACACGAAAATACAGCTACAATTTTCTAAGTACAAAAGCAACTGTATTCAGTGTTCCTATTCCTTATCCTTTTAAAATAATATAATAAGTGCACGCTGTAGAAATGAAATATTTGGATATACCTTTTTGAATAAAACATGTTAAATGGTCAATTCTAAAACTATTTTCCAAACTATATTTAACGCATAAATCATTTCATGTCATTTTAACAAAAAATACATAAATGTTTTTGTAGGTAATTCACGACGGGTTAATTAATCTCTCAGCGATGTATAATTGACAAATGAAAATAATGAGAGGTACTTATTAATTTACATTAGTAACAATTACATTATGACCGACACATCAGAAAAATTTCATTACTTTGGAACACCTGGAACACGAAATATGGAAAATTACACAAAGTGATTTTAACATGAGTTCCCCAAGATGTAACTATTTCCGATAACGTTTTAAGATTCTGTGACTCTTTATAAGGCGAACAAATTTAACGTTATTTATTTGTTGGACTAATGTTTGACAAAACTGATGTTATTGATCACGAAGGTGTTTTATGCAAGTACACTCATCAACTAAAAAGTATCCCAGAGACGATGCGACGGGTACGAACGTTTACATTTCACTAATTTTATCGAGATGGGAACTATGCATCGCTCGGCTCGTCATGGTTCCTTGTTCTATCCAGCGCAACACAAGGCTCTGTCATAAAACGGATAAACTGAGTGATACTCAGTAATAGTTTTTCAGGCGCGAAAATGAAAATAAACATCCGTTGTTAGCGAAACAGTTGATGTTTGTTAAAAGAACTATTGTGGTAAGAAAAATGATGAACATTCTTTGGAAACATCCTAAGAAACGATATTCCAAACTCATGAATCAAAACGTTGAAATGTTTACGATTCTCGCCTGAATTCTATGGCTAAAGCGATTTGATTCGAAGCGAACATGTAGCTTAATCCTTTCGTTACGGTAGCCTGTTACGCTGGTGTGGCGCCACTGAACTGAACATTGCACGCCGGTAGTTTTTGGTGTTCGTGTTTACGTCTATCAAGGCCACTTTGGGCTTTTCTTGTCTGTACACTTTTTTAAGAGCTACGTAAAAACTGTTTCATCGTGTTATATGAAAACATGAAAATGAATATATTTTATGAGTATTTAATTATTTACACATTTACAAATTTTGCTATTATTATAAATAAAAATATAATTTAAAGTAATTAATATATTACATTATAATTTTTAATAATTTAATTGAGAATGGTAGTCGCTCCAGTAAATACATTTTTGCCGACTTGATTCGGCGCTCGTACACACAGGTCGTCTCATAGATGTCGACTATAATTGACATCCGTATACGCAGCACGTCGCGCGGCCGCTGACTATAGTCGTCACCCGGAAAGAAAGGGTTAAAGCAGCTTTGCAATCCTATCTAGTATTGAATTGTTGAAGCTCTTCGATTCATTATTTATCCACGCTGAAGAACGCACCTCTGCAGAGGAAATTAAATGACCTTTTAAAACACTGTATTGCATGACACCATGATCGTGCTTCGAGAACCGTCTAAAACGATACGCAGTAATCCGCGAGCAATTAGATAATGTTCTCAAATTACGTTAGGACGAATAAGACTGAACATAAAGAGTGTGATTTCGCATTTCCTCCAAAAACGTATAGGATACAAATTAATGGGGGAATCCATTGTCCATGAAGATTATTTTGTCTTTACCGCTCTGATGTATAAAAGAGTTTATACTTTCTCATAATTATACATATATAAGTTCAAAAATTATTAATAAATAATTTTTCTTACTTTTTAACAAATATTAACAACTGGTGTTCTTACTCCACCTTCCCTCGCTTATTGTTTCTATCTCAAAGACATCGAATCATTCCGAAATGGAAGTGTACACATATTTTTAATTGATTTTATTGTAATTACGTAAAATATGGTGCTAATGGTAAATATGGTAACATGGTGCTTCAATGTTAACGATATTTGAAATAAACTAATTAACAGAGGAACTGAAAGACTTCTATACACGAGAAATTTTTCATGAAACGTCGACAAAGGTTTGTAACCATAATTTCATACTTTTGAACATACACTGTATTTTGCTAAGAAAATGTATGCTGTTTCGCATCAATGGGAATGGATAATTGAGTGAATAGAACGTGTTTTACAACTTAAAATGCCATTATGCAACTATTACTTGCGAAACTTTTCTATCTATTATACATGTGGTCAACACCCGAAGTATTTAAAAACCATTGTACTGTAAAAATATCTAAACCGCCCTAACTTGTGTGGAAAAGCAATAAACGTCCATAAACGAAAAAATGAATCCCGTTCAATGAGTCCCGAAAAAATGAATCCCCAAGCCGACGCGTCGCTTGGGGAGTCGCAAGTCGCAACAGTCTCGGTGCCATGCTCTTGGACAACCCATATGCGTGTGACTTCCCCGAATTTCAAACAGTAGTCTATTGTAACGTTCACTTTTCTTACACAGTTTGTTCGTGCCATACGCATTATCGAGATTATCGAGATTATCCTACAATATCGATAAGTCCTACATGAATTTTCGGCTACACGCTAGAATGTTCTAATTAAAACTATACGCATTACAATTTTTATATACATTAAACTTAAATTAATATACGCGGCTGGAGGTATTATTATCATTACTATAGTTACATTCATTCTATACAGTATTATCTACGTTTAAGCTATGACAGGTACGTCATAAGACATACTTCGCGTTAGACCTAAGCAAGAGTACACCATACACAACTACTCTACAGTCATTACTACTTTGTACGGTTTCTTCCACACATAAGCCATGATAAGCACGTCATAAGGTACACATGGCGTTAGCTCTAGGCGAGAGTACACCATACAAAGCTTTCTCCCAACACCCAGATCTATACGGTAGTTCTCCATTCCTAAGCCATGACGAGGATGTCAAAGCGACAATCTCGGCGTTAGTCCTAGGCAGAGAGTTTTATCGCTTTCTTTAGTGATCGATTTTATTCTCTCCAAATTATGACACGAATCGCATAAGCTATCCTGGCGTTAATCCTGGAGAGATCTACTCATTTTGGAATTAGCGGGCTTTCTTGACGCAGTCAAAACTCGCTAGCTACCGTGTCCAATGCTTCATTTGCATGCTTTATATCCCCTGCGGCATATCACGTCGTATGTGAGAAGCGCCTTCGCTAAGCGCACCTAGCGGAGCTCCTTCCTATTACTATCTTCCCTACTCATGCGGGACTGTGTGTAGCTGTGTATATGATTGTAGAGGACTTTGGCCTACATCCTGAGCTGAACGTTACGCTATCGTATTAACATGGTCACGCCGGCTCTAATATTCATGACTTCTGCTGTGAGACGGCGCTTGAATTCATGCTGCGCTTTATCTGTTGGTGCGTGATTATTGCCCGTACAAACGTTGTATCTGTTCGTCCACTAACACAGTGCGCACTTATTTTGCAAGTTGTGCAGTTAATATACGTTAAATTTCTATTATTTACATTTTCAACTACATGGCAATTTTTTCTTATTACTAAACGAAATATACTATGTACGAACTATATTTTTGATATAATCACGTCTAATCGAATATTCAAGCGTAACCCACCGGTGATACGAGACCCCATTGATCTCTCATCGCCCGATGGGAGAGTCCTGTGTGACACACCGTTAATGCACGCAGACGTGAACGTGTTAAGCCTAAAATGCAGTTAAACTATACATCGAGGAACGTTTTTCCGACTGTCACTCTCGGAAGCGAGAACATAAATATCCTCGTCTTCGAGAGCGCCTAGCCCAATCTAATCACAAAACTCGTAACACACAGATTGACCGTTAATCATTACAATAATATATTCACCGCGCCGTAGCCGCAACACATATATCAAAAGAAACTATATTTAATTCGGTCGTTTCTTACAATAAATCGAAATGAATTTCGAAAATATATTTCGTTTCACAATACACAAATTCATTTTATTATTTTACGAACATTTTGCGTTCGCGTTTTCATAGCTTAGAAACGCTCGCGAGAGGAAATCGCGCGAAAACCCCGTAACAAGCTGGTGCTAAGTGTGGTACGCCTCTCAAACGAAACGACATCGCAAAATTGAACAGCCGCGTCGCTCTGAAATGAAAAAAAGCATCAACCGATTACCATACAAGAAGAGGGAGTATTGGCGTCTATTTGGTCATATGGAAAGTCTCCGCAGTTTGTTGCCACTAGATGGTGTTGATGCCTATACATCGGACAATACTGAACTCGATTGTCTAAAACGAACATGTACTTAAAAGGTGACATTTCAGCTTACATTTTTTGTAAATATAGTTTGCTAATACGTTGCTCGTGTTAAAAGTTGCATTGATTTGAAAGTGAGTGAAATATCTGAAGAAATACGCTATGTAATGCTTTTTTTACTATAAAAAAGGTAAAATCGCCGCAAAAACGTACCGAAAAAATTGATAGCGTACGGTGAGAGTGCTATGACTGAACAAAGGACTCAGGAGTGGTTTGCTCGATTCCGTTCCGGAAATTTCGAGGTCAAAGATGCATCGCAAGCTGTCAGGAAATAGTGGAGAAATAGTCAGAGAAATAGTCAGAGAACAGTGGAAAACATCAGTCACAAGACAGTTTGGAATTATTTGTGTAGCGTCTGCAACGCTACTTCCCCAACATTAATTTTAGCAGCAATGATTGTAAATATGTTGGTTTTTAATACATAAATTTACTAGAGGATCGTGAGCGTATTCAGGAGAATCCGCTGGGGATCCTCGTGCATTCGTCTGCACTAAATCTTCTGAGTCTTTATTCTTCGCGATGACACCTTCATAACCGACACACCACATTTGAAAACAGCAGGCTACACAAAGAAACTCGATGTTTGGGTGGCACGTGAAGTAACACAAAGAAATGTGATTTACCGAATTACCATTTTTTAAGCGAATCATTACATGCGATGAAAAACGGGTGAAATACGAGAATGTCGGCAAACAAGGTTATATTGAACGTTTAGTGGGATTGGAAGGGAAAGGTCCATTATGAGGTGCTGCAACCTGGTGAAACCATCAATTCCGTTCTCTACTGGCCACAATTCGACCGTTTGAACGAAGCAATCCAAAAAGAGTAACCAAAGGTGACCAACAGAAATGGTGTTGCGTTCCATCATGACCATTCGCGGCCACACACAACCTTGATGCAAAGATTGAAACAAGTGGTCAACTTGTTTCAATCTTTGCAAAACTCTCTCCATGGTAAAAAATTGTCCGGCCGAAGCGCTGCTGAAAATCATTTGGCCAAGTTTTTCGACGATAAACCACAGAAGTTCTACACCGATGGAATTATGAAGCTACCCGAAAAATGGCAAAAGATAGATAATAATGGTCAATATGTACTTGATTAACATTGATTTTTAACCAAAAATGTACCACAAAACCGCGTAGACTTTTAATCTGACC
>JABFPT010002610.1:0-17821 GCA_022817245.1 Nixonia krombeini
CCTGATCAGTCCATATCAACATGTGTAACATTTTTAACGCGTTATTTGATTCCAATCAATTGCGTGGCCAATAACTTTTAGCAAATAATTGAGATAGGCCGATAAGCCGTAATAGACACGAAAACCACTCAATCGTTGTTGAAATCGCCGATATCATTCGGGAAAACCGATTTTTACACCTTTCCCGTCCTCGCTCGGCTCGCGTCCTTGCGAATCGCATTATTCGCGCTACTGTTATTTATCGCTTGTCAATTTAATAATTATCATAATAATGTAAACCCATCCGGCTGTTTGTTCGTCCGCAAAATGGCATTTACCTTTCATTTATTCACGGCTCGTGCAATTCGATACACGTTTCACATGAAATTGATGTAAAATCATATTGTCATTTTCATGAACAACGCGCGACTGATGCCTGATTTATTTACCACAAAATTATTATAATTACTTGCAGCATTTATAATAAATACAACTTACTGTACCACATTTTTTTACAATTTACCTCATTCAAATCTCACAAACAATATTTCTTGACAGAGTCTAAACATACTTTCCCGTATCACTTTATAGAATCGATTAACGGATTAGTAAGTTAGAAAAGAAAAGACAAGCAAAAGCAAAATTAATTTTTTGGATATCACATTGAATATTAATTTTTACACATTTCAGTGAGTAAATGTGACCGTGCATTTTGGCGTTATTGCATGTCTGTTTTCCTCGGATTTAAACAGCCCCGAAAACAACGCCTGTCGCGAGGTTTGGCGCGCCGTTTGTTCCATTTTGCATGACAACGTCCCGGCAGCTACTCCTTTTCATTTCTGCCCGCGTCGACTATACTTTCCCTCGCTACCTGTCCGCCTAATGACTCTTCAGGGGATCGAAATGCCTTTGCAATTCCAAGCCGTGAATCGCGCGCCGGGACTTGATTACAAACTCAAATTGAGCCGAATAATGCATGGATGCCTGCTTCTGCTTCTTCGGCAGCGGCTCCGGCGCGACTCCCTGTCCCGGCCCCGACGAATCATCACTCCCGACTCGGACTGATCTCGAAAACAGTGTTGTCGACTTTACGCGGTTTTTCTGGTGAACGTTCGCTCGCCGGTACGGCATGGCCAATCAATTGCAATATGCGAACTGCAGACGTTTACCCCAAGCAAACATAAAATTAATTATCATTACAAAAACGAAAAAGAAAAATAATTATTGTGAAGGAAGGAATTCAAAATTATTATCCGTGTAGTAGACGTTTGTTCGCCATATTCTTTTATTAAAGAACGATTAAAAAAAATCGGAATTGTGGCATTCGCGCAACAATTTGTTTACCCGAATATTACGCAGGGGAAGAAACAGGGCGGAAAAGCGGGGAAAGCCGATACGCGCGGTATTACCCGCAACTGGGAGAAAAGCGGTTGGAAACAATGCCAGTCGTTCCTTTCGCTGTTTCCAGCGAACAAAGCGCTGCGTTCTTTCGCTCGTTACTGCCGAACAATCAAATATCACGGAATAAAACAAACTGATCCCGAATCAGGCAAAAATCAACTGTTTCCTTTGCCGTTTATCATTGTACCGCTGTTTTTTCGCATCGCTAAACGCGCCCCTTTTCTTCCCCGATGAATATTACGTCGCGGCTGGAGAAAGAAAAAGCGAATGACGGCGAATTTACGCGTGTCCGTTTTTACCCGAAAGCTTCTACCTTGACAAAAATTGGGCGAGGCGGTGGATCTGCTATCGGATTTCAATTTGCGTTCCCCTCCTACCCCCTCTTACCGTACGATGCCGCTGTAAACCTCAAACGCCGTAAATGTCCGGGCCGAATATTTAAATCGTCGTTTCTGCTATACCTCCTCCCCCGAGGGGCGGTGGTAAATCCGCCAACATTGTCAGCCTTAAATACCTTAAACCAGGAGAGCCCCCTCTCCTCCCTCTCCCGCCACTTTTCTCATTACACCAACCCGATCTGCCTTAAACGTCGCGGCATGTGCAAATTCTCTTTTTCTGTCAAAGAGGGCAAAAAAAGAGGCGAAAAATGCCGCATCATGACGCGAACGGTGAAAGAGAGGAATGCGCGTGGAAAAAAAGAGCAGGCGGCCAGTCGCCGCTGGAAATCGAGCGTACGCGTGGCGACAAACCCGCGATTTAAGGGGATTACAGCGGATTGTGTTTAACCAGCGGCCGAGCGTGTTTCCAACCGAGCGGAAATAATCGAGCGGCTTCGCGAATCTTCCGCGGTGTTTTTTCCCGCGGTATAAATACGAACAATGAAGCGACCGCCGGCGGTTCATTCGCGAGGCGCGCGATGTTCGGTTGCACGCAAATTCCGCCTGTAAGTTCGCCGCGCGAAGGAGCGACTTTTAATTTGCACTTTAATTAAAATTTCGAGCCTTGTAATTACGCGGGAGGGAAAAAAGTGAGGGATAATCTCGTTCGTTGAGTAAGTCAAGGTAGGTTAGGTTAGGTTTTGGTTGGGAAAGGCTTTTAATCAACAAAGCACCGCGGCGGCGGCGGCGAACGACGAACGAGCTATTTTAAAATTGCGGAACGCGCCATTTCAAAGGTTCAAAAGCGCCGCGGCGGCCGCGGGTTACATGGCCGGCCGGAACTCGGGCGGAAGTCAGCCGGAAGATCGGCGAGCCTCGCGTGTTTTCATCCCTGCGCTGCGCTTTCACCGCGGCGAAATATATTTAACGTCCCCGAACACTTTTACCGCTGCGGATTGTTCTTAGTGCTACGCGAGACTTTTACCGCAGCAAAATATTTTTACATCGGCAAACTATTTTTAGCGCAGCAAAGTATGCTTATGACAACGACATATTATTAACGCAACAAAACACGTTTACAGCATCGTAATACTTTTACCACTGCGAAATGTTTTTACCGTAGCAAAATATTTTTACATCGGCGAATTCTGTTTACCGCAGCGAATGCCTTTAACTGTAGCGAATCCTTTTTACCACTGCGGAACAATTTTACCGCTTGAGAATAAATTTTACCGCTGCGGATCACTTTGCCGCTCAACGCTTCCGCTGCTGCCGCCCCGCCGCGGCTAACCGAAGATCAAGCCGGACTTTTAATTAGCGAAGCAATTTTCCGAGCTGATTCGTTTCCGATGAGGCGGGCGTAGTTGCCGACGTGGCAGAGAGAGCGGCGGGCGCGCGCGCGCGCGCTGTGTAATGCATACGTCGTTGCAACCGCATCATGGCGTACGAGCAATTTGTCACCAACGCTGACACCGTGCCGTTGCGCAGCCTGCTCGTTTGATGGGCTTAGTTTAATTAGCCTTATCCCCGCATTAGGACGCGGACGCCCCGTCGCCCGCCGCGCCCTCTCCCTTCAACCCTCGCCCGCACGGACTCGCCACCGTCAAACGGGCCGATACGCGTTTTTTCACCGGACTGAACAACCGGCGAACGAGAACGAAACTAAAACCGGCTCGCGCGCCCAGTAATCGTTTGCCGTTTGATTCACTCGAGGGACGAGGAGGTAGGGAGTTCTCCCCCTCCCTTGATGAAATAAATTTTAGCAGTTGAACACTTATTTTACACAACTGCGAATACTCTGAATACTTTCTACTTTAATTATTCTCCAGTCAAATGGTGATAACAGGAACGAGCAAGTTTCGGTTCTCATCTATTAAAACTTCGCACCTCCGCCACGGCGACATACGCAGCTTGCGCTTGAGATGCATATCATTTATGCAAGTATTATAGCAGTGAGAGATTCGAGATAAAAAATTGCACTTTTCCTCATGATGAATAAATAATACGAATGAAAATAAATACATTCATGAATATTCGTTTTTTATTTCTGTCTTTTAAAACCTTCCGCTACTTTCGCATTCAAAGTACTTACAGTGCGAAAGGTTAATTAATCGATTTCGAGTACACAACTTTGCAATTACTGCCAGAGGAATATATAATTTGTTTATGCATTTACTCTCTGCACATATTTGTGTACTTTCATTGATATCGATACACAATGATTTATAACATGAATGTCGAAGTAGTAGCCAGACGAGTCATTGTATTCCATTGAAATGATTATTCGTTAATTAAATGATTCTGTTGAACTGACGGTGGAAATATACGGATATTTAATCATGTAGACCGAGACTTTGCTCGAGAAGCGGGAGTCAAGTGTGAAATCCTCACCGGGACCCGTTGTTTCTGGAAACTATTCCACTCGAGCCCGAGTCAACGGGACACAAGTGGAATAGTTGAAAATAGTTCACGCAAGACATACCAGATAGTTGGAAATAAGAAGTAAAGATGTCTCTCCACGCGAACTTCCCACAATTCGGGACAACCGACGAGTCTTCCGGGTTCGTCTTGTTAACCGCGATATTTTCTCTCTCTCTCTATATATATATATATATCCGTCTATATTATACGTATATATACATAGACATCCGGAGAAATCCATCCCCGGTATAGAGTGATTATTATAATGAAAGTGGGAATTGGAAGCTGGCGACCGAGAAGGTTCGGCATTCAAACTCCGCATTCGTAGTCGGCCTCAGTCGTTAAAATGATGGAGACTATGCAAATCCCGGCGAATCCTCCGGAACGGCGGAAGGGCGAGGTGGCCAAGGCCTCGTTCGACTCAGCCGGATAACCTACATCGGCGCGGGCATTCAGAAGGAGGCGATCGCGGATAACACGGCTGCCGACCGAATAAACAATTCCGATTCGCCAGGCCTGGCTTTTCCACAAAATCCGCTCCGTCTCGATGCCCTTTGTTCAACACAACGCTTCTCCTCTCTCGCTTTTCCCGGATTTCAGGGAGGATTAAGAGCGTCTGCTCATATATCGGTCATTTGAAGGTTAAGTTATATCAGATGGGTAAGAAACGAATCTAATTCAAATTCATATGAAAGACGGATTTCTGTTGGCACTGATTTGGAACTGGAGTTACTGGACAACTAATTTTGACAAGTTTGTGGATAAAACATTTTGGCCTAATTTTTGAGGAAGTTGTTGGACGAGTACCCGGACAAGGTATTTATTAGTTACTTTCCTCTTCATGGAAATGAAGAGGAAAAGGTAAAAACCTTTCCCGTTTGGAATGAAATTTCGAATTCAGGATTTAAAAGACGCGAAGGAGTGGGGATGTTGCAAGCTGTCGATGAAGATGTCGAGCCGGCCATTTTGCATGCAATATTGGCAAACTCGTTACTTGTCCCGGCTTATCCGACCGGTGCGTGGCGAAATGGTCGCGCGCATCGTAAAGAGCGCCGCCATTACGACCACTGTTATTATCTTTGTTGCACGGCTCGAATTGCCCCAGCCACCGCGAGCACCTCTTTATATACGAATGCTCGCCCATCCGATTCTACCGAATTGTCGCCGTCGTCGACGTCAACGTGACGCAAGCCACGATCTGTATTCCGACGATCTCCACTTTTGTGCAGTGTCTGTTTTCATAACGAAAACTACATTTGTCCATCACCGGCAATAAAAATTCATTAATAAAAAAATATTTAACGGTCAAAGATATAACGCTTAAAAAATCAATAAAAAGTAACCAATTTCCCTACCGATATAACGAAACCTAGTAAGACCCCAAAAACCGCGTCACTCCGTCAGAAACGGTAATCACGTCCCTCCATGTATCAATTGTCACCACGCCGACCGAACCTAACCTAACCATGCGAAATGGCAAAACTCATCGTCCGTTCCAATATCCCGGACATTCGGCGCCATAACAGTTACGCCTGCACATGTACTTCGAGCTCACACCCGCTGTTAAAAAAATTACTGTTAAAAAAATGTCGAAATTCCAATCGCACCTCGTGCCAAAACTTTATTCTGTTACCCCCACCACTACGTAAAACCCACAAAATAAAAACGTATCAGAGCGAAAATCGCGCTAATTCAACGTTAATTCCAACCCGGCAATTGCCAGTTGCACCGAAAGTGTAACAAAAGCGCAAAGAAACGCACGAGCGGCGAATATGAACCGGAACGGGGTCAGGGGTGGGGGGTGGTCACATTATTGCGACAGCTAATTGTTACAAACTGCCCGTCACGTTATCCCCGCGCTTGTTAATTCGTCCCCCGTCGTTGCGCGCGTTACACCGTGGTTTCCGCGCCGACCCGGCGCGCGGTGTCTCCGAGTCGATAATCGGCAATCGATACCGGTGCACCTCTTCCCGGCGGCTGTTCCGCACAAGCGAAAAGACCCGCGGACGTTAATCGATAAAATCCGGTTGCGATAATACCGATGCCCGTTATCCCGGTTCGATCGATAACGAAAAGTGAGGATTATGAAAACTCGCGTCTACCGTCGATTTCCTTCGTTGACGTCCCCCCTCCGCTGGAACGCCGTTTCGACGTACAAGCCGGGTATTTGGCGTCATACTTGACATGATTTCATTATCGGAGACTCGTTACGCATATTTGTCCGTGGCGATAAAATATTGATTCGGCCGGTTGTAAATAACCGAATCACGACCGGAAGCTATTTCGAAAGCCGCGTAATCCGATCGATCCGCCTGGCTTCCGGCCATTTTTCGACTCGTCTTATCCGACTAATTCCCCTCCCCCCTAAAGCCTTCTTTCCCACCAATGACGTTTCGTTCTTGCGGCGCGACGGCAAAAGCGGGCTTCGCTTTTGCCCAGGCGAGTTTTAATTAAAAATAGTTTAATTGAAGAATACATCCGCGTAGTGAGAGAGCGGCTGGTCGAAATGAAGTCGGTCGGCCCTTTGTGGGGTAGTTCGGAGGAAAAAGCTGGATCGCGAAGGAGCGGTCGTTCGTTACCACTAATTAACGAATAACGAGATGGCCGTTGCCGTGGCCACACGTGTACCGGCGTTGAGCGATTGCGGAAACGTCGACGTCTTACCGGCTATTTTTACTCATTAGCCGGCACCGTCACGGTTCCGAAGACGGAAGTCACCCCGGGGACGAGAAGTCGTCGACGTCGACCGGCCCGGGGCGACCGCTCTCGGACACGCCGAGCCACTTCGTTACGCTTCTTTTTTCCTTCAGTCCGATCCTCCGCTCTCGGGGAATTGCCCTCATTAGGATGATAGTTGGCTTGCGCTGCCTCCCTTACCTCCACCCCCGACCCGTCTCTCCATCCCGCAGAGGGCGGGAAGTGAACGTCTCAGACTTGGCGATACACCTCAACCGACTGTTTTTACTGTGCGAAACCTCGGATAGTCGCAATGACGGTTGAGAAATTTCAGTATAGATGTCTATAGTCACCTATGTTAACGAGGTAGTTCAGTAAAGTTGGAACAGTTTTAAAGCATAATTTCCGATCCTTGTACCAAAGCAATGGCTTTTCTTAACCCCTTGTCCAACGCTCTAAATCCCAATAGGTCGGGCCATAATCAACACGAAGGTCGGTTACCCGACATATGTACATTTATGATCACGTGATATGTACATTTCGGCGCAGTGAAACGTGAAATAATAAATACGTTTAGCCGTAACTGATACACATATGACTACTGTTATTTACATGTCGGGTTAAATGTCAGTAGATGACAGTTGGAATTGGACGACAAATGAAGCCCGGTTAAGAATAATCTGTGGTAGACTTTGTCATAGAAACTCACCCTTCGACTGTTGCCATCCTTCGGGTTCTGGTCGGACGCCACAGTTCCGAAGATGGTCGGCTGAAACAGAAAGCGAAAAGATTATAAATGATTGGAAATGCGGCAGTACGGAAAGCTACCGGTCATCAAACGCGGTCTTCGAGACGACGTTTAATTAATTTCGCGGCTTTCCCCGCTCGCCGCGAGGGCTATGACGGGGCTTGTTCGCCTGCCACGTCGTTCCGCTTAAGTTTAACCAAGACGGTGATAAAGCGAGTCTCCCCGGGGTCCGAGACTTGGTAATTGATCGTATCGGCGATGCTGGATGAACATCCTCGCAGCCGTGATTGCCAGGACGAGAACGGCCAATGGCTCCAAACCCTCGTCACTGCCAAACGTTTGTCTTTCGCCGCGGCGTCGCGGTCTGCCTTTGAAGCATCGTCTTTCGAGTTACTCGCGATCTTAGAACACCCGCCATTGATCGGGATAATTAAGAGGCGTCGCCACCGCGACATAACGAACGGCTACGTCACGGCGAGGACCGGAGCTTTTCAACGGATTTAGACGCTAGACTTCGCGAATGTTCCTCCCAACCCCGCTCCTTTCCGACACTCCTGAACACAATCAACAACGGCGGTCATCGATGACCATCGCGTAATGAACATTCGATTGCAAACGAGTCCAGGTGGCGTGAATAGCGAACCAACAGCGAACTATCGGCGCACGAGGTGAACAGCGTTTTCATTCTGAGAAAGCGAAGCGATTTGAAAATCGGTCGAAGGAGGCAGACGAGACTGACCGGCGGGTAAACACGAGCCAATTAAATTCCTTCATTGGCTGGATCGACGCGCGGAAGCGGCAGGGGCCCGAGATTTACGGGCCGGGACGTTATTAAGCGGCACAACTGTCGCGCAATAAACGCCACTTTATTTATCGCCGAGACAACGATAAAAGCGCAGTTGCGCCTCGAAAAATTGCATCCGCCGTTACCATTGACCCTCGACTCGCGTCGGTGCCCCCTGTCGGTAATATACCACGTATTGGCGCTCTGCTTTTAATAACCGATGATTCGATTCGGCGATTACATCGATAACTCGATTATTGTTGTACATCTCTCATGTCTCATATCTCGATATTTAGAGTAGTCATCGATCTCTCGAATAGTCGACGACGTCTCCAACGATCATCAACGAAGAAGAATGATACTTCTTCATCTGCCGACTTTTCTGCCAGTGCAATTACGATATTTACGTTTTCCGCTTGTTTGCGATCATTTTCGGTAAACACGTAACTAGAATGTCAGAATTTATTCATTATTTGCGTTGTTTATGCACCGTTCCTGTGATACACGAGCTCGAGGAAGTTGAATTATGCCGGGAATAAACGCAATAATAGTTCTGCGAAGTTGCGCAAAAGTTTTCCAAAAGTGGACTGACGGGAATAAGGCACATAGGGCACAAAGGCGGAGCATGCTTCGAGCGTAGTTTGTATCTTGTCTCGACTACTGACCTCTGTGAAAGAGGGTACGGAATCAAAAATAAATCATCCAAACTTTGCATTCTACTGAGAAATGTAAAACATAAATAGCAGATCAATAACTAAACTGGTTCCTGGAATAAACAAATTTTTAGGGTTACTAATTATCATAATTCAACTATTTAAATTCTTAAATAAAAAATTCAAGTTTTGCTTTGAGCAATCAAAACATCAATATCTTACATTACGGTCATTAATTATTCTTGTTATTCTCAGTGTTTCATAGTCAATTATGAATGCAACTTATTCCGGGAATATCTTTTTCAATATACGTAGTTGACCGCACCACAAATCGTCAATTAACATGTTTACGTGCATCCGCGCTGTGCATATATGTTCGCGCGAATGTACAGGCGAAGTCAGACGGCGCGCAGATCGAAATGGGCGCCAGTTACAACGGGCATCTGCTTCTAGTTATTGGGCTACTGATCGTATTTTCCCATTCGATGCTGCTGACTCGACCTTCGCTTGAAGCTGGTGAGTTTTGAGGAGCAACATTTTGTACACGGCAAATATAACGAACTCAATAATGATAAGTATATATGACGTACATACGTGCATACATACATAAAAAATATATTGTAATTATATATTATAATCTTTATATATATACAGGTTACGATTCAAATATGGTAAGCGATAAATAGTGTAAAGAAAAAAATAAAAGAAAATACGTTTCCATTCGCGTACTTTGTCGCAGAAACGGCCGCGGGAGATAAACGCGCGAAATCCACAACTAAAAATATATAAATGTTTATATAATTATAAAGAATCATGTACATGTCTGCGTTCGAATAATGTAAGAAGTCAACTCATATGTGATTTACACGGTATTGCATATATTCATTTAAACGCCTGATACGACCATGAGCCGGCGTGAATGTGGGAACCGGGCGTAACTTTGTGACCCGACGAGCCTATTATTCACGGCACCCAGCAATTTCTAGGTTTGTTTAGACGCTTTTCGCGGCATGTCGACACAAATTACAATCAGATGCGGAATAATAGCTGTTCGCTGACATATTGTGACCATGATTATATACGCCGACATTTACATTTGCCGCCGCACGTACGGTAGTCGGGCCGTGGAGTTGCAGCTGCGGCAGAGCCGCGCGCGCGCGCGCGCGTACCGAGATTAATCTCGCTTCAATAATACATTATCTGTCGCGGCAACTTCGGGTCCGGTTTTTCCCGCTCGGGGGAAATCCTCGGATCGATGTCTTTGCTGAGGAACACTGCGCGCTTTTCCACGGAATCGTCTTGGGGATATCCTCTTGGGTAATTTATGCCGCCGACGAGAAGGAATCGACGAGAAATCGACAATAAACAAGGAAAAAGTGAGTGATGATTCACGATCGGCAGATAAGAATTTCGATCGACCGAACTATTCGGATTTACTAAGTTAAATCGGTTTACTCCATCGATATTGCACTGCAGAAGGAAGAGGGGGGGGGGGTTGAAAATAGGAATGGAATGGAAACGTGGCGGTTCTCTGGCAGCGAAACTTGACCAAAATGCTCGCCCGGTTACGTTCGTATATCACGCGTCCTGCGATAATTGTGAGCTCTAAATAGGCTGTTGCTCTTAATGGCTTGTAAATTCATCCGCCTCGCGTAACGCACTAACCGTTATTAGTCGCCCCGATTAATAATCATACGCTCGACGGACACGAAGCGCCCTCGTCCATTTTTCACCCAGCGCCGATCCCGCCGATCGATTCGCCCAAATCCGGCTCCCATAAATTCCGCTCCCGCCTCCCTCCCAGCGCTTCTCATTTCGTTAAAGAATTGCCGGTCTCACCTGCGGAAGTGTTTAATCATTAATACCTGACGCAGGGCCGAGTCTGAAAGCGAAAGGGTCGAAGAGTAGCGGTGCTGTGCGCCGCAGGGAATCCGACGAATTCCAGAGCGGTCGCGGGGGAATGAGTGTAACGCCGTCGCTATATGAATTCCCGGTCGAGGTGTCTGGATGCAACGCGGAAAAGTGTACGGCACACGCCGAGACATCCGACGACGGTCGATGGGGAATGGCTCTCGTGAATGCGTCCAACGATGCCCAGCCTTCGCGGGACATTTCCAAAGTGCCTGGCGATCTACGTGTTTCACAGGTTTGCCGTCATTTTTGATTTCAAATATTCTTTTCTGAAGTGGATTCTTGTAGAATTTGCTGCTCGACACTTTAATACATTCATCGTCACGGCGGTCATCGACAATTTCCCTTTTATGAACGTTTTAGTGTAAATAAATTTTGATGTTGTGAATGAGAAGTTAAGCTAAAACGGCTAAGCTTCTTCGACAAAAAAAAAATGGGGAAGAATAGATAATATATTTTTATGTTGTTTATTAGCGATATACTTGACGGTGAATGTTGATAAAATCGGGGTAAATTCCCGAGTAAAAAATATCTATCGCGAAGTCATTCGAAGAAATAACATAGAACTGTTCGATCCGGCGAAACAGAGGAAACTCGAGTACTACACAGGCGAGCCGACGCAGGGACGGAAGTTGCCAGGGCCAGACATAAAGGACCTTGCGAGGAGGTGGTCAAAAGAGCGCGATTCTGGATGGAATGGGAATATTTCATCGGGTGTTCCATAGCCGTGTAGAAATCCAAGATGATCCTCGCCGGGGAAGGCAAAGGGAGGATCGCTTTGCAAAGAGAGCCGAGATATTGGAGCGGTCGCACGAATGACAGCGAGCGATAGGAATAAGCGTATTGTTCCGCCGCCTCTGGACGATCGTTCGTGTACCTTACCCGAAACTTTCGCGCCAAATCGAACCTTCGCGATTTTCGGATAACAAAAATGCCGATTTTTACGCCGATTTCTTGCCGATTTTTTACCGACCGACATAAAGTTTGCCGATCTTCAAGGACCTTTGAAATCGTGTCTGATCAGGCGGACAAAAACCTTGGTTCGTCGACGAGAGGCAGAAGCGGCCACTCGAGTCGGCGAATATCCGATTGCGCGGACAAAGCCGCATCATCCGGGCTTTTCGATCCCCACCGCCTAATGCAATTTCGCCGCGCTGCTGTAATTTCGAAATCACTCATTTCCGCCGCCAGTTGCCAAGTTCCGCTCGTCGAAGAACCTCATTTTGCGATAGCTTGTGTTTTACGCGGGTCCGCTGATTGAAGCTTCTTTACGCGGTTGATCCTCGTGAAGAGGAGTGGGAGACTCGCGTTTAATACCATTACACCGCGATTCGCACACGAGGCGGCGAAACGGCGACAGCTTGGCCGAAACCAATGGGATTTCTACGGCCGGAATATTCTTCCGAGTTATTCTTCCTCGATGAGGATTTACGACGCGCGAGCGCACTCGCGCGCAAACCCGTTCGCCAGTAGAGGCGCGTCCGTATCAAAAGGCGTCATGACTTATCCACAGCGTATTCAACGCGAACTCGCATTAACAAAAGAACGAACTGAATTGCGAGGCGTGGAACGTTTTCTCAAGCGCTCATCTGGCAACGTCGCAACTTATAAAACTTTTTTTGTACTTTGTAATACCGACTTCCGACTTTTATATAGGCAAAATATAAATGATGTAAATAATTATCTCTGGATTTAACTATGACATGACAACAATCCAGTCAATTACTCTTTATGCTATGTACAAGATGCGTTGAAAAATAACTAATTATTAATTCATGGTTAGTTAATCGTTAATTACCTGACTGCGGATTTACTGGAAATGTTAATTAAGAGCAGAAATAAAAATATAAGAAATGCTGATTAAAAGTGTGGTGTAAGAAAAGGAGTCCTAAATAAGACTGTAAATTTAATACAATTGTATACACAACGTGAAATGCAGATTTAATTGTAACGTTGAACAATTTTTACCGATTGAATATGAAACGCAATAAAAACTAATGAAATTTTTTCCGCTTCACTTATTTTATCACAACAGACGAAACTTATTAACGGATCTCACAACACTGTAGATCGCGAGTGAGAGTCGGCTTTCATTCGATATTCCTTTGTGTAGAGCGGGCACGGTGAACATTTCTGAACCGTTCGGAACTAACACTGTTACGGCAAGTTATTCAAATACAAACATTGTTCCTAAAGTGTACATATTAGAACATAGACCGAATAACGAGATTTTATTTATATTCGGTTAATAATATATTTCACCGATGTTCGTTTTCCTTATTTACACATTTGGAAGGATGTAATTACGTTATTAGAGAAATAACAGAAAGTTTGTTTAAAAAAACAGACTGTGAATTTAAAACAGTATAAAAATGTTCGAACAATGAGAAACTATATTTTAAATATTTAAATTGAAGAAAATAATATTTTGTAGTCTGCATTCAACAGTGTGTTCCGTCATCGACATAAACGTCGCTTAAAAGAAGCATGTAAATTAAATATTTGGTTCAGTTGAATTTGTTATTTGTCCGGTGTTCGTCATAAAAAACAAATAAAAATTTGTTTGCATAGTTACCAAATTAAATTGCCACAGATAAACATTTGTGTGTGATTCTATTGTATTTTGAGAATGTCAATATTTGTCCGCTTTGCTTTTTTGCCCCACAGAGCCACCTAGGCCTGATCCATCATTCTATTAAAAGCCTTCATCCATCAATGTACAAAATCACAGAAAATTACTTGCCTGCGTTCGAACGATTATATTCGGCCCCGTAGACCGTCGTATATTTAAATAAAATTTGGATTACGCCGAATTGGCCGTAACGGATTAACCGAACTTCCCGCTTCAGCATTCCCATAAGCCCGTTGAGCTACTGCCGACAATTATTCCCGGCAACTGCTTCCCGCAGCGCACTGAATCGCTTCATCACTGAAGTCGATAAAAATGCTAATTATGGGAGAAAAAGCGGCAGTTCGATTTATCCGCGGCGCACGACCGTTCATGAGTTTTATGAATGGAAACGTCCATTTGCAGCGGTGCCGCATATTTGCATAACTGCAGCGTCAGCGGAAGAAGTGAAACAGCCGAATGGCCGTCAGAATTTTTCCTACGGCGCTGTTAAAATGCGCAGTCGAGTTACATATCGCAGTTTTTACGGTTGCCGTACTTGGCCGTATTTGTCCAAAATCTCAGGGACGACAGTTCTAGATGGAGCTGTTAGATAGGCTACGTGAGCTCCCCTAGCGGAGACGCGATGAAGCTGTTCCCGAGTGCTATGATGGACTGAGAGAACATCGGCTGGTTGAGGAGTGGGGGAAGCGGATTTGCGTGTGTAGGAATCCACAGTTTCGTAATACCAGACTGTTCAATAAGAGAAGTAATTTCAAGTATGTATGAACACTTGATATAAGGCAAGGATCAATATTAGATGTACGAGACTAGAAATTCGAATACGGTATTAACGAACACTGATCGGTATGTATCATAATTGAGATTAGGTACTAATCGGGTAATCTCAATTAAGGTACTTATGCGGTTGATGTGAGATTATTAATATTTGTCTAATTACGAGTTATGTAACGGCACCTCGTCATTACCTTGCTTAAAATCTCATTCAATACTCAATCGGTTTTAACCAGATACTAATTTGTCTGTATATGTAGAAGCCTGATCGAAACCAATTGTCTTAACAAGTAATAGGACGAACTACGTCACCAGTATACTCAAGGTCACATCAAAGACGTGGACAACTGGATATAAAACCTGATTAGAATGAACAGATCTCCTGATGAATATAACAAAATCCTAAGTCAATTCCTACTCTGGCGTATATACATGTGACATGCGTGTACACATATATCTCTCTTGAGGAACAATTTCTCCGAAAATATCTTTTCTAATATCAAACCGAAAATCATATATGGCAAAATCGTAGCGACCGAAAAGCCAGACGGCGAATCCCGAGAGTACGAGCGAGTCGAGCGTGTCAACCGCTGCTGTCACCCTGGAGACGCGGGTAAATCCATCGCGGAGCTGAGAAACGCAGCCACGTCGAGGTACTACGATTTTTCTGAGAGCCTGCAAGTTCCTGATTGGACGGTACTGAATAGTACAAAACCAGTTGTAATAATTTAAAACTGATAACCTCACTACATTTACTTCCTCGTTATTTACATCTAATCTAACCTAACTTAACCCCGAACGCATCATACAAACACACCCATTAACCCCTCTCCCACCCCAATCTAATTAATCCCAACTTACCACTACATTATTCAAATTACCATTTCCCCACCACCGCCGCCACCACTACTTTTCTCGATCAATGACGCTTATTCAAATTCCCCATAAGTCCTCCAGCAGGCGTTTCCGGAACGAGTCGCGATTCCCACTACAGCCTGGCTTTGCCCGGCGTCGAGGGGCTGGGAACTTTATGCAAGTCGGAGCGCGAGTACTTTGAGAACGCCAGAAATCTCGGCCCGTCAGACGCAGCGGCCGAGACCGGTACCAGAGAAGGACCTGGGACGCCTCCCAGCGCTGATCGACCGAACCGGGAGTGTCGCGAGTAGCGCCGACGATTTATCGCGCGAAATGAAAATATGCGAGAAGATGCGAGCTGAATCCCCAGCTGAATCCTGAATTCTCGTCGATCGTCGTTTCCCGATTGAAACCGGCTACAAAAAATAGTGGCGTGTTTGGAAAATCTCTTAACCAGAGCTTAAAGCCAGGCCGGTTCTTTTGTCATGCAAATGCCAAGGGCAAATCCGTGTTTTCCTTCCGGAGCCACTGCGCGATACTGAGCGAGTGCCTAATTGAGCACTCAAATCCGCTTAATCCGGGACTTACGGCTGGCTTATCGGCTCGCTGCTATTGTACGTGTTGCTGCTTACCGGTGTCAAAAATATAGCGTGTACCGGCTGCTTTCAAAAACGACGACGCCCGTTCGCTATTCACGCGGAAGTACCGAAAGCTGCTGTGTGATTTAAAGAAAACGTTTGCGCAACAAACTGTGAATAGAATTTCAGAAGTGTTCGTAGCTTTTTATGAGTTATCACATTTCACATTATTGACAAATAATCAATTCACCAATGATCAACTAACAAATTAATTCATACAAATATTATGTATACTGTATGTAAAATTAAATATAAATTATTTATGTATACATGAATTTTTCATTTATTTATGTTTCATGTTTAATTTTCCAATTAACAAACGCCGATATTAAATGAAAATTAAACTGAAACCTCAGTAAAATACCGTATTCTTTATTTCTTTTGCAATTTTACATCAAGCTACTTGCGATACCTTTATTTTGTCAAACAGTTCAGAAATTGGTTTCCTTAATAAATGAATATTAACACGACAGCGATTTTGTGGATAATATCGACGCAGGCGAAAGGCAAGAACGTCAATGGCACAGTTTAGTAAAAAATATCGTAATTTCTCGTGGTCCAATTTCCAGCAGAAGGGAAATCAGCAAATAAACGAGGGGGTTGTAAGAGTTGCTTGAATTTCACGGAGCTTCGGAGTCTCCAGCTCCGCCGCGAGTATTTAGTTGCACGGGTTGTTACGCGCGGTAAAAATTCATACGGATCAACGTGCCGGTCACCGCTTACCGCCTGCCGCGGCGGCGGCCCGAAACATGTGGATCATTAAAATAATTGTTGGCGTGAAAAACTAATGCAGATTCAATCGGACAGAAAGTAAATTACATAAATTATAAAAAGTATACATTGTACGTTATGATAAAAATAATACGTTAAATTACGTAACAAGGGCAGGCGGTAATTTTTCTACTGCTACGTAACGCAGCCGATTTAACAAAAACCGACTTAAAACAATGTTGTTTTATGGGAATCAATTTCGGGGTAATTTTAAGACTATTTTATCACAAATCGCGTTATATAAAATAACACTATGCGCCGTAACAGCTCCAACTTGGATTTTACGTCGGGAAGCGCGCGAATATAATAACGTGATGTGAATATAATAATTAAACCGTTACGGGATCGCGAGACGTAGCTTGTTACAAGTTTGTCCTTATGGATGTTTCATAAATTTGATTACTCGCGTATCGCGGACGGTTCTGAACGACGGATGTCGCCGAGTCAATTTATCATTGCTTCCATACACGAGCATCGACTTTACCGTCTTCGCGACATGTCAATCCGCCTGGTTCATAAATTATATTTTAAATCCGTTGGGAAGTTTCGTCACGACGTAAATTCGGTTAGGCGGCGACGTTTCATTCTCCTCGCGACTTGTTTCTATCTGATCAAGATTCATTTCTGCGTACAAGATCCCTTTTTCCTCTTTCTTTACTCGATCCTTATGAATAATTCCATTCCCGCTTGAATTAATCTATCACTCAATCCGCGTACTTTAATCCGCAACAATCAATCAAATCTAGCAACAGGCAAGTTTCTAACTTTGTACTGACGCTTCAGGTATTTATGCGTAAAGAAATGACAGAGACAAGCTTGTATGAGACCGCGGAGGCGTGTTAAGTGTAAAGGTTAGGTTACAAAATCATAACAAAATCGAAATTACAGCCAAACGGGGTTAGCATGTGAAGGTAGCACCCGTTTTTTAACAATAAAAAAAAGAACTTTTAGTAGGAAACGCCGGAATAGTGACACAGATTCAGACTCTTGGTTCAAGCGCACGTTGTAGTGTGAAAAACAAAAAAAAAAATAGAAAAAAAATTTTTTCGAAATCTTTCAAAAGGTATTTTCCGATTTATCTCCACCAATTTTCTCTTTTTTCCTCAATATCTCCGCTCCTAGTGAAGGGAAGGGACAACATATGGGTATATTCTTGATGTTCGCGCCGAGCCCTAGCCACTGGTATATCATTATCGGCCGCAAC
>JABFPT010002611.1:0-13963 GCA_022817245.1 Nixonia krombeini
TACAATACATTGCCGCAAACGACGGCTATAGCCGTACTTCGGTAATACATGTGATAATTTTCACTTCCAAACATACAACTTACACTCGATTTCATCTGGCAGTCATAAACGATTGAAAAAGCATGTGCGTCTGAGCACGATCGTCAAATTAAAAGTGTTC
This sequence comes from Nixonia krombeini, assembly GCA_022817245.1. Classification (NCBI taxonomy): domain Eukaryota; kingdom Metazoa; phylum Arthropoda; class Insecta; order Hymenoptera; family Scelionidae; genus Nixonia; species Nixonia krombeini. The sequence goes on from JABFPT010002611.1 coordinate 161, forward strand.
TGCAACGTGTTAAAAGCGATACAGAAATGACGGAAACAACTCATGTGAGGAATTGTCGAAGTATACTTCATTGTGGGTATGGAATTTTGTCGAAAAGTTAAGTGACACGATTTACTTCAAGTTCGCTTCAAGAATTTTGTTATTTCTGCGTTTACATTGTTCGAAAAGTAGGCCGCCCAGTGCACAATAGTTTCATGTAAATTGAAAGTACTTCTTTCATCCGGCAAGGCCGCGAAACTGGTTCATTAGAACTCGCTTAGCGCGTTAACACAATTCATTTTTTTTTTTACCAAAACCCGCTACTTAGATTCGGGGATAAAAACCACCTTTCGTTTAACCCCATCTTTTCCTTCGTCTCTCTGATCTTCGTGCCGGACTCTTCGCACGATGACTCATCGATTGATGCGCTATGTGCTGAATGACGAGCCGATAACTGACAGCTAATTTTCCGTCCGTGTCGTGTTGGCCATCGACGACCGTCGTGTAACGAACGTTTCAATGCAAACAAATCCACGTGAACGGAAAGTCACTCCAAAGTGCCGCGCAAAGCTTAAACGGCCTCGCAAATTTTGCCAAGTGAACACTGCTTTCTTGACAGGCAAACTACTCCTGTTGGCTCGACAAATAAGCCATCTATTCGTAGATCAGCGCCTCCGCTCATACTCCTGTAACGTCGCTTCGCAGCGCCAATTATAGGCGCGCTGGACACTTGCCACTCGCACCGTCATCCTTTGATCATAGAAAATAGGCTTGGCACGTTTGACGGTGTTCGCGGCGAGTGATAATGTTCGAATGTCACGTGACATCTAGCGACTACCGCGTGACATGGGATTAGCAATCGGGGATATGAAACGTGAAAATGTGTATAGATTATCGTTGATTGGGATTGTTGACTACAAAAACAAACGTTCCCAATCCTTGAGAAATCTTTTCCATCAATGCTTCAAAAGTCATTAACGTCACTTCGCGGAGATAAGGTAACAAGTTTGAAATTCTACACACGCGAGGCATACGGTGTGAAACATACGCTCATATCAAACGCGGACGAAATAAGCCGGGTCCGGTTTCCACACGTATATAATATGCGCGAAAAGTATAATTTGGCCCATCAACAAGTTCTTTCTTGGCACAGGAGATATACGTCCCTTTATTATAATTCCGGATGCTGGCACAATAAAACAAGTGACGCATAATTTGTACGCGCATTATAATATACGCCCGGCAAAGCTGTCCCATAAAGCTGCTAAATATATACCGAATAGGGGCGAGCGTTCCGCGTGAAAAATGAGAATCGGTAAATTAAAAGATAAATACGCTCGTCGACATCGAAATTCAAAGAGATCTAAATCATGTCGCGCGATAGCGGAACCAATTATACGTTCAGTGGGGTTATTGAATCGTGCATGAGGAGCTAAGCTATGAATTCCGAAAGAACACGGGAAGGGGAGGGGGGAGGAACACGGTCGGGGGAAAAAAATAGATGTGAAGCGGGTTAAGAGGCGCGGCGTTGGCGCAAAGCCGCGCAATCTCTCTGTATTTTACGTATGATTCGCCTCCGTGGCTGCCTACCGCTACGCTTTCGAAGCTCGGATATCGATTCGAAAAAATTCTATTACCTCGAGTACTTTCGAGATTTATGATACGAACGTCTCGTTACACGCGTCTGCACTTGCCCTTACTGGTAATAATGTGCTTGATCTTGTTACAAACTCTCATTAGCGTATTTTTTCCTCCTCCTTTTCCCCGGCGGTATTTTTATTCAACGCGATATCAATTGCGGATTATCGCGCTAATACCGTCGGCCATTCATTCCCGACCATTTCTTTCCTCCCGATAATCAAACGTTTTTATAATTCCCCGTTCCTGCATAGCCATTGGTCATTTACACAAAATCTGAAATCCGCCTGGTCTCGTATGCGATCGCCGATCGGTTTAAATCGACAAAACGCAAGTGTTTGAGTTCGAGAGGCAAAATGTATTCCAAGTGGACGCGTGATACATTTGCTTTATTTTCGCTTTACATGTTAAGAGGCTGTATATGTAGATATACTGTATATACTGTATAATACTGTATATGTATATATACTAGGTTGGAAACTATGAAACGGGCGTTGAATAAACGCCCAGACTAAATAAGAACGCCCGTTTCATAGTTTCCAACCCAATATATATATTACGGCGTGTCTTCATTGTCACGAAGCGGTGTTTGAAATTATAATGGGCGTTATCACGCGTAGTTCGGCGGCGGCACGATTCGGTCATTGCGTTACTTCGAGTTGGGGGAGGAGGAGGTTACGTCGGAAGTGTGCGAAATGGATCGATCGGGATCTTTATGCGTCGCATTCGACATTCGAGACGACTTCTTTCTCTCTTTGTCACTGCGAATTTATCGCTCGCGCGAGCAAAATTTTTCAACCACATCACTCACCGGACAAATAACAATTCGACCCGTAGTCATAGGTTTGGCAAAACGGGCGGACGCGAACCGGCTTGAATTCATAATTGGCTCGGAGACAAACAGATAAATGGAAAATCGCGAAAAACATTCCCCCGTACAAAAACGGCCACGACGTGTTAAGATAAACTGTCGCGATAAATCCGACCAGCCAACGCCGCGTATACTTTATGACATCGGTACGTCACGAACGTTTTTGTCTTTGACTGAGAAACGCAACGAAACAACAATAACGATAACGGTGGAAAGAAGAAGGACGAACAAGTGGCGGCATCGGATTTCGTGAAATTTCCAAAACGCTTTTTCACTCCCAAGAAAAGCTACCTACGCTTTTTACAACACCTTTGCGCCCGTTTCACCGAAAATTATTTCTAAACAAACGCCTCGTTCGAGGTAACTTTTCGCGCAAATGATCCATCGCTGGTTCGACAGTCTTTTCCTTAGTTCCAAAATACCATTTACTTTACTGTTAGTCGGAAATTAAGTAGAAAAAAAAAGACGAACGAACGGGAGAGGGAAAGAAAATTTCATACAATTTGCAAGGATTGGCAATAAAACTGAATTAAATTGTTAACAAACGTGTATATTCGTAACCGGGAAGTGGCAACGGTTGTAATGAGTACGAAGTTGCCGAGGAAAAGTTCAGTTTGCCGTTCGCTGCGTGTATACACGGTGAGCGATCACGAATATAGCCCGGTAGCGGTCTTTTTTATTAATATTCGAGGGTGTAGAGGGATTAATATACAGCAGCGAGGCGAGCTCATTGTTTCTGGTCTTTTTCTTCCCACTCCGCCAGATTCTTCGGTCTGTTGCGACGAGAGGAATTAAAGCCTGATTTATCTCCTCTTTTATCCACTTCACGTTAAAAGTTCTGACCCGCAGTGTATTGGATCGCCGGTAATTATTTTCTATGTTTCCCTCGGCCGGCCATACTTTCTTCGCTTGTTCTTTTCGAGCAACGCTTGTTACAACACCCCCGGCACATCCCCGCATCCGGCCTCGTTTGGTTTTATTGCGGGATATATACACAGCGGGCGGGGGCGATGCGTCTGGCCCCCGAACTACCGACCGACCTGTTTCTAAACAGTTCGCTGGCTCGTAAGCTGTCGCGTACACGATGGTCGCCGCCGCCGCTTTCCACCCTGTACATTCGCAGAAAACCTGTGGATCCTCCGCACCTGATGATCGCGTTTTAGGCCGCAGCCGCCGGCCCCCGATAAAGATCAGTGTCGAAAGTGGCTTTTTGAAAGCTTTTATGGAAGGAAGCTTTTAGGGAACCAAATATTTGATATTCTTCTCTCTCTTTGGAGAAGCGTCGGAGCATCCGATAGCACAGCGATCCCGTCCGCAACTTTACTTTCATTTCATTTACAAAATTTACGCGGCGGGTTTAATCACACCGTTTCCACGCGCTACGACCGGCTTAATTAATAAGTAAATCGTCTTAAAACGGTTTTAATGAAATGCGCGCTCGCGCGCGTTCCTTCTATGGCAGGAGTATGGTCAGACCGCGCGCGAACTGGCGCGGCCGAGCTCGCAATAAGCAATTTGCGAGCGGTACTAAAATGGTTTATTAACCCAGGAATACCGACGACTCGCGTCGATTCGCGGAGAATGATCGGGAAATAATAAAACTCATCTTTTTCGCGCGCCTCCCGGACACAGAAATGGCGTGGCGCGTTTTTGCCCAGCGGCTGTCATTAACGGTGAGTTGCCCGGATGAAATTTCGTCGGGGCGCGATAGGTGTCGTCGCGACTGGCAAAAACCCGGATGGGGAGAATTGCACGAGTAGAGCTTTTTGACCTTGAGGACGCGTTTTACGAGAGGGAGGACTCTTGTTAAAACAAACCACTAAGCCGAACGTAACGCGTTCATTATGTTTCGTCCTCCAGCATCGTGCGTTGAAGGGGCGCGCGTCTGGATACAAATACCATTTTCATTTACCATAGGCTAAGACGTAAAAGTGCTTCTGCTTTGATGTCCCTGTCCCGACCGACGAAGGGCGGCGCCTTCTCAGGGGAAGACAAAAATGGAATTCGCGCATCGCCTCATCTACGATTCACCACTGCGTATTGGGCAATTAATAAATTATTATCATCGACGATTGATAAATCGTAATGACCTACAATTAGTAAAAATTGTACTTCGAGAAAGTTCGACAGCGATCTTTCGACAGTTCATGTTCTCCTATTCCCTACCTTCTCTTGTTTAAACTGTTTCCCGCGTTGCTTCCGCGAGATCGGTATAAGAAAAAAGTCGAACAGGTCGAATTTGAATAAACGATGACGGAGAGGTGAAAAGGGAGGGGAAAAAGGGAAGGATAAACTGAAAAAGGCGAGAAACTCGCGGTTGTCGCTCCGCGACGGCGTAATGCGATAGAATTTGGTTCGCCGCTTTGTCTCTCAAATCGGGGATTCGTCGATCGAGGGAAATTCCGCATTTATTCTTCTGGGTGCCTATCTGAAAAAATGTAAATGAATTACGCCACTAATAACCAGGTGGTTGTAACCGTCGGAAAAAAGCATTGTACATAATCCGTGCGGTATGTTTTATAAAGGGACATTGGCATGTATAATTTATGTATAGTTTATGAATAATGTATGCACATACAACATCGCTACCAGAAATTACAATTACATATAGATTACATACATCCATTTCTATTCATTAGCAGGCCAACGTGAGCACATTTCCCACATATATTTTTATATCGCGTATTCCTTGCACATTATTTCTTTCCGTGCCCTCGTATTAATAAGTCGCTTATCTGTCATTTAATATACTAATTATTTCCAATTTAGACCTTGGCTTATTTAGACCTCAGGGAAAAATTGCGGATTTTATTTTGAGACAAATTCTCTTCACTTGTGACACGTACAATACATGTAATTTGAGAGCACGTGGTCATTTGTTACTACTCAGAATATTTTTGCTTTTTTTTTTGGGAATCAGTGTTACGCATACTGAGAAATATTTATTTGTAGTAATTAGTCTTTGTATTAATAGATTTAGGGTACATCTATTGACTTATCGTTGTGTATATTTTTATCGAGTCTACTAATTTTTGTAGTAAAAAAAAACTATGGTAGAAGGTATTGCCTTCTTTGTACTTACTTTTTGAATTGTCGTAGCAAATTTGTATCCAGACTAATTAGTAATAATTGTGACCCTTCTTCCGTGTACTTAGACTTCTCTTGTAATTTTCCCAATTAAATTTCTCTCAATGTAGGAAACATTACCTTCGACTAGGTTGTGCAAATGTATCCAGAAACGGAGGTGTTACTTTTTACGCGTGTGAAAAAATGTGAATTAAAACAGACTTTTAGTAGAAGGTGAGACCGTTTAACTGTATAATTGACTCGAAATACGATCGATTCGCGTAATTATACGTGACCACGTTATCCCGTCAACGCTTTTGTGTAAAATGAGAAACTGTTCATCACAATGTAACGGTACATATTCCGTCAACGCGCTGAAATCGGATTCGATTGAACAGATGAACGGTAATTTCACGATTGCGGACTTTCGTATAGGCGCGCAAGTGGAAATAAACGCCACCGCGGAAAAATATTCAGGGGAAAACTGCTTCGTTGTGGCAAGTCGTTTTTCACGCGTGTTTGGCATTCTGGCGGATCGCATTACCAGTGCAAATATTATTTACCTTCGATGATTCGACGCGCGTTACAATAAACTGCATGTACGTTACTGGTTTGTGGAGCAACAGGGACGAAAAATGAACAACACTTTTAGGTTGGAAAACAGCGGAGAGTAATTTGAGAGACAACTTTGATAAATATTTTCCCATTCGCATCGCGTTGTTGAAAAAAAAATTTTACGCGCAAGTTCACGCTCGGATCGAAAACGTATATGTCAGATATTAAGCAAGTAAACCAATTTCACGGGCTTGGCGAATTCGCGTTCGGTGATCGATTTTTTTGCCATTTCGAAACATCGTCGCTTTACAGTCAAGCGATTTTTGCAAATGACCTCGCGACACTTTTTCGCGGAAGTCAAGTTACAAACAGTTATATTCGCTTTCCGGATGTTTTATAAAATCGGACCTGTAAATAAAGCCAACTGGATGATTATCGCCGCTAATAACGTTGACATAATTCTTGTTATCTGCACGCGAGTCGAAATTTTGATTAATTCTGGAAATATGTAATACGAGCAGTGGACACAGTTGTGTTTTCATTACGTAAATAACGTTGTGTATATTTTAGTCCGGCCGACATGTAACCCATGAAGATAGTGTATTATATTCTCAGATTAGCAGTATGCATGAACTATGATTAAATTATCATCGGGTGGCTGATTAAAATGTATGTATTTCCGCTCAGTCCCGATCAGCGGCCATTTTACACGACGGGTTTTCGGTGTAATGAAATTAATGGCAAATATTTGACAATTAGTTGGTCAATCGGACGTCCATGAAGTTTACATTGCATTTCTTTCACTCGCGGGAACATTACCTACGCTGACGTCAGAAGCGACTATGCAACCCCTGTGAAGTTAGTACCACTTTTTGTGAAAACAAAAAAAAAAGAAATAGAGATCTGAAAAATTATGTAATAATTCTACTGTTTCTGTGCGCTTTTAGAAAAAGTTCCACTTACATTTTCCCAACATAACACTCAATTTTGCAGCTTCGGTTCCCTTCATTTTGGAAACCACCCTAAATTTTCACCGGGATTCACCGGTTTCAAGGAATTATTCTAGGGATTTCAATTTTTTTTTAGGGAACCCACCCTAAAACCAATCAAGAACTCTGTAGTTCTTGGAAAACTACCCAAAAGCCTATTTGTTCGATTTTCAAAAAAAAAAATTTGTGCTAACTTCACACAGGAGTGCCTATGGATACAACAATCGTGTCTTTCCAATACGATATATAAAACACCACATCATCCCTATATTTCTCATTTACAACTGTTCCGTAACGAAGCAAGAATCGTGCCCGTCTCTTGAATATTCTTAGGCGAAACACGGTGGGTAACGAATACACTCGCTTGTTAGGACATTTGACCGAGACCAGGATAAATAAGAATCATCGCAGTTGTCGGAGAAAAGAGACGGAGAGATTCGTTCGCGGACGTTCGATTCCACGTCTCATGACAAGTCGATAGTGACATTTTTTCCCCCGACTCGTTCAGACGTCGCGTTCCACGCGATTATTTTCCCGCGGAACGCGACAAAACTTACGCCGGCTCATCCCGCGCTGAAAGGAAATTGATAGATTTATAGGACCCGTATGGATTCCAATATAAAAGTATTATAAATGCCGTTAGACCGAGCTGGTTGGCGGGCGAGAGGGGGGAAAAGCGATGGTGAGGGAGGATAAAAAGGTGGAAGCATCTTCCGAGGAAAGAATGACGGACGAGGCCGACCTGTCGCTTTATGATCTATTCGTTTATACAGCGCGGAGTTGCCACACTTGGGAAAGAAAACAGTTCGGGAGGTTCGCCAAGGAGGAAATTGGCGGAATTGAAAAAAAAAAGCAGAAGACGAATGTCTCGATGGGATATGGGTGTACAACGGTTTCACGATCGCTCGTTTACCAATCATTGACGCAAAATACGTTCGGACGGTTTGACCGCGGCGTGGTGACTTTGCCGCGAGCAACTGCTTTGCGGCAACACTTGACAAAAGCGTGGTCTCGTCCTGGTCGGTCAGTTACATGCCATTCGGTCAAACTTTTATACAAATATACGTCTAATCGACCAAGCTGATTTAATCAAACAATTGGCTGAATTGTACTTAACGCTCGTATCGACATTCCGATTGCCATCGGTATCGTCAAAAAGTTACAGTCGTGATATACGTAGTAGCAAAACCATGGCCATTATCGTTTTAAATTTACGACGATTCTCGGCCTCGATTTACCTATGGTTTTGGCACAATCGCAAATCGAGGTTGGCGAGAGTACGTGTTTATCATGGCAGGAGAAAATTAATACAACGGCCGTTCTTAGCACAGTTCCGTAGTTGTTTTTACCACAATTTCCCAGTGCCCGCTGCCACGATTCGGTGGCCTCGATAAATACAACCGAGGGAATTAAACTCCCGTGATTTAGAGTGGTTTGCTGTTACGACAATCAAATATTTAAGTCGGAGCCAGATTGCCGCGGTGGAAAAATGATAATTCCCTGGTAACAAGGGACACGTGTTTCGCCACGGTAATTCGCATAAAAAGTGCGCGTCTCGTAATGACGTCTGGTGTCGGCGAGAGAGAAAGAGAGAGAGAGCGCGTCCTTCGCTTCTCGCAACCGTTCTAAACTTTTTCCTCGCGCTTAACCATTTGGATTAGCCGGTTGTAATATTTAAAGGTCGTGAGCCTCGCCGTGCTTCCGCCCTCATCCACCCCCCCCCCACCCCCTCCCTGTTTCTCATCCTCCAGCGCTCCGTCCTTTCTCTCCTTCCCTTGTCCCGGCTTCCCACTTTGTCGTAAATAGTCGGTTGCAGAGTCTTCCGGAAATGGCTCTATGAGGTAGTTTTCTCGCCTTTGGCGACTGCCCATTGGACTTCGTGGAAATTTACCGCATTCGACCATGCTGAGATGCCGAAATCCAGCCTTTTTCCTTCACGCTTTCTGCGACGCGGCAGTATTTACTGCGCTTTTGAATTCCGCTACTTTGACGTTCCAGCTCTCCGCATTTAGCCCGCCATAATTTACACACCTGACGTTGCGTTGGATGGAAAAATATTCAGTCCACTGACACTCTCTTCGTATGCACGTGTGTGTAGGAAATTTGTGCTTAAACATTGCGTGTAATGCGCGCGCATTTCACAATTGCGGTTTTGATCGGACTCGCAGTGGCGAAAGAAGGGCGAGGCGCGGTGATAAGTTGACCAAATTAATTAATCGTTATTACGTAATGCGACTATCTCCGGCCGGATCTCACCGGGATTCTTGAACTTGACGACTTGCGGGACTCTCATTTGCCCGTATTTCCCTTGACGGTTAGACACACCTGAAGGGTAAGTTAGCGTGATGATCCTTATGTCCTCGGCATTATCGTTATTACCCCGACTGTTCCTAAATATGAATTTTAAACGATGAACTGCAATTTTAAATACCCCCGTTGGCGCAACCGTTCGACCGCGATGCTCCGAAAGCCTCGCGTTCGTGACTGCGTTAAAAGCGTTAAATAGAGAATCACTCTCGTCGCGTCTGGCCGTACACAATCACTTTTGTCTGGAGAAACGACGAAAACCGACGATACGACTAATTGGCGATAAATTCATCTCGGGATAATACGCGCGATATTGTTACCATTTTTTAATATTTTCCCCGCATTTTTTTTCTCCTTTCCAATTTTTTTGCCTTCTTTACCGAAAGTTTCTTTGACAGATTTGCCTTTTCATTCGACTCGTCCGAGCGCGGCGCGCGGGTAGTTAAAAATTGTGGAGTCGAAATGGCCGGATCGATACGGATGTCGTCGCTGTAATACGCCAGAAGTTTTACAAGACGCGATCCAGATGTCGAAAATGTAAAACTCAGCTACCCCCTCTTTTCCCTTTATTTCGGCCATCGCGATTCAATACACCCGCGCCTGATTCCGCGCCACGTCAAATTGCAGAGACGTTGGGAACAGCCGCGGAGAGAAAACCGCGTTATTATTACATCCTCGGCTACGTTTGGGGCTTCTTTCGGTTCGCCGATTGATCCGAGCAGCGATTTTTCGATCGGGCGAGCTTGGCCATCTTAGCCCCCCGGGTAGCTTTCATTTACGCGGCTCGAGATTGGCCAAAGCCGGGAGAAGTTCGGGTTCAGCGCCATGAAATCTAAATGAATATTCCCAGGACTCGGCGGAGTACCGCAGGGACGCAACGCCGCGTATATTCATAGGGCTGTAAGCTCGGCAGAATTACGTTCGGGCTGCGCGATTTTTTACCACGACCTTTTTTTCATAATGAGCTTGCGAAAGGTGACCAAGTCTGGAACCCGTAATCCTACGGCTGGAGGAAAGTAATAGAAACGGCAGATAAGCTCACGTACAGCGGGTCTCCGAGGGCAGCAACTGTTGGTGGCTGCAACCCGATAAAAAGCATCTCTACCTAACAAAAACACCGGGAGGAAGACCGGAGGATAGATACTTAGCACGGAGAGACGAAAGCCACGTCGCAGGGACGCGCAAAAAAAAGGAAAAAATTCGCCATATCGCATACTGTGTTCGCGTTATATCGAAGTAATTTATACTCATCTTTATCTCTCGTTCTTTCAAACGCTGAGTCGTCGCGTACCACCGAGAAGCTGGAATTCCCTTCAGGAGCAGGATAATTTCCCAGTCTCCGTCGTCCGGTGCCGTTTCACACAGCACTGCCGAACTCGTTCGCGGGCTACGAACAGAGACTGCGAGGAAAAAATTCGTTAATATGGTGCGAACGAGCGAGCTCGGTTATCGTCGATACCGTCGCAGTTTCCCGTCACGCCGATCGTTACGTTCCGCTCGTAAAGAGCAGCGGCGAGATGCTTCGCTGGCGGTTCGGCATGTCGCGCTACTCGCTTGCCCGGCGAGCAGTTTCGACGCTGACTTTTCTACTCGGCGAGCGGGCGGATGAAAGGTCGTAAATCGAGGACCGGCGGCGGCGTATCGGCGAAAGCGCGAAGTAAACGCGAGGACCAATCAAGTGCTCGGCGGGTGCGCGTAATTCAATTTGAAACTTCCGTCGAGTGCGTTCCCCAGGCATTTGCATAAACGCCGCAAACTCGCGGGCGAAACAAAGGAGTCAAAAGCAGGCAGCGCCGGCGTCTCGTATTTTATTCACCTCTCGTCAAATCGATTCAACACCTTCGCTCTATCGCTCGTAAAACGATTATCGCATCTCGACGCGTTCCCCGTCGGCGAACACCGGCTGAAAAAGTGACGGTTTCGTAAATCACGCCGATTCGGTTATCGAATCTAGTTAAGTGGCCGATGCGATTACGGATTTCGCGTTTGCCTCTAACGCGGTAAGCGTCGCAGGTAAATCCAAAGGAGGGGAAATCGAGTCGAAGCGCGGGGAATGACGCGCGACAGGTAATCGATGATATTGCGTCTGCGACGCTACGCGTACGTCTCTTTTGACGCCGGCTACTCATAAATATGCATCGCATCAGGGGAAGTTGTCTGCCGCGGCCAGCGAACATAAGGATCCGCGATAATGACCGCGATAGCACCGAGTAATTACCATTTTGGATGAAACGTCGAGTTATCGACGCAACGAGCGCGCCATGATAAAGCCATAAAAGTCGACGTTTACTCTCTCTCTCTCTCTCTCTCTCTCTCTCTACCTCTCTCGCCTCTGCCGCTTTGTCGTCGTCGAAAAGCGTCGATTAATTTTTTGCCGGCCATTTCCCCCCGAAATGTTCGATACCTGCGCGCGTTATTTACGCGCGCACTCGTCGATGAAAAAGGAAAGCGCGCGTGTCTACGCGAGCTGCCTCGCATTTCCCATTTTTGACAGCCGACTCGATTAGAAATGAATGCGCGTTTAATTGCGCCGGAAATTCGACGGCGAAAGAGTAGTTTGAAAGCGATCGATCGAAGTTTCATAAGCGCGTTCCGAATTTCCCACTCTTAGTTGCGGGCCGGGTCACGTGACAAGTTGATTTAACGGGGCCGAAGTAACATGGGTTTTATGAAATTTCTTATTAACTTTCATTTTATGCGACAATGGAAAAGTGTTGAAAATGGATTCCCATTTTTCATTCATGGTCGCCTCAGCGCGACGAATCGAACGTTGGCAAATCACAGTTGGTAAAATATAAGATCTCGGCACACCCGTAGGCTCGTGCGTACGTGTGAGGGCATTAGGTTCCCGCGGCGTCCGGTCGAAGGCGATAGCGCTACTTTGACCTACTTACCCTCCGCCAAAGAAACGGGACGACGTATATTTCCGGCTCCTTCGGTCTCGTCACGTTGGAATGTAAAATGACTTTACACGTATCGGTCGAATGATACCCCTGACCGATACATTCCCGCCCGCGTCGTACGCCGTTCGTTGAAATGCCGCTGTTATCAGATATTTCCCTACTGTATTGCCATTGTACGCAAACGGGATTGATGGACTTAATGGACAGGCCTGACGAGAAGTGCGGTTCCATTCGCGAAATGGATAAATAGATACAGCGCTGTAACGAAGGCAAAAGGCAACGACGAGCATCGCGTTGTGTTGCGCGATCTCGAAATACGAAGCTCGTTATAAAAGCCGTTCCTCGCGGCTATTACTCCGTGAATTACAGCCTTCTTGCAGCCGCCTTTTGATTAGCTCGCTGTTGCGCCGCCTAAAATATCGCGTATACGCGTTCACGTGAACGCACAAACGCACGCTCAACTACGTCCGCTTTACAAGCGTATCGTACGTTGTACGTGTACGCGCGGTCATATGATTCACGATCGCGTGAGATGATCAATTAATTAGCAATTTGTAAGTCCGCATTTACACGACGTCGGCTTTTGTACCGGAATGTAAACGGAGGAGTGATATTTTTCTGGCGTAAAGCCTCGTTTTGCGAAACGTTGCCAACATTTGTGAACTTTCAACTTTACATTTTTTTTTCCAAACGAGTCACTTGACGAAAGAATTGTCGACAAGAAACTAACCTTTTCAAAGCGCGTTCTGAGACGAAGGACGCGGATGGAATATTTATTAGAAATATATATATATATATATATATACAGTAAGCTAATTAAAGGATAGTATTCGGGTACATGTAATATTTTCTCTTTCCACGCGTATATTTATATTTCAACTTTTATAACAAGTTTCGTATTTTCCCCTCTACCCTTCACCGCATACCGAAGTTTCTTCTTTGGTATTTCCCGAAGCGCCGGCGAGAAAACTGATACCCTGTAATTTATTTTTATGCATAAACGATTCAACTTGGAATTAATTTTGCTCACGCAAATGTAAAGTTCGCGGGAAATATTAAACATTCCTGTCATTAATGCGACGGCGTACACGCCGAGTTATCGCATTTGTTATTGCACTCGTTACATTTCGGCTGGGAGCGTAGTAAATTTCGCTATCTCGTTTACCGTGCGCGAGAATTTTCTCATTATTCTTCCAGCTTCGTGCAATATTTAAGTATAGGAATTCGCGCGTGGCAGCCGCGTAAATGGGCGACTCCTCAAAAGAGATAAGCCTGTAAAGAAAGCGTGGAAAAAGAAATACGTCTCGAACAAGAATCGCGGGAGCAAAGGTAGTAGGCAGTGGCAGACTCGGGAGAACAGGAAACGTTTATCCGGAGTGCTACCTTCGCAGCTGTCTCTTCACTTTTATCGCTTTAGTTCTCTGTCGGCCATCGTTTCCCATCGTTTCGTTTCCCCGTTATCCCTCAGTTTACCTTCGCCGGTACCACAGAACTA
>JABFPT010002618.1:1599-17790 GCA_022817245.1 Nixonia krombeini
CGAGACGACAGGTACATAAAGCGATTGAACGAGAGGAAACAGCGCGTCATGTTCACTCTCGCAGCACAATCTGCGTCTATATGCTAGATAGTATTGTTCTCGGATGTTCTTTGAGATAAGTTTATTTCTGCTTTACATTTAATACCGCAATGAAGAGCCTCAAATATTCCAGTTTCTCTCACCATTTGCAAAATCGCGTCTCGCCGATCGATAGTCCTTTTCTTCCAGATTTCTACTATATTCCGTTTTACGAAGTTTTTTATCCTCTCCGAAATGAGAAACTTCTTCGGCCTTTCAATTCTGAGTAAAAATAACGCATGATGTTAAATAAGAGGTCGGTGCCATGCGAGAACGGACACTCGTGGTTACGTTCAACCCGAAACTGTCGGTTGGAAGTTTTAATGGGGACATACCTTGCAGGACATTCGATAATGTGACAGAGGGATAGTCTTAGAACTATCTTCTACAGTTTGAATTTAACGACGGTCGATAATCAAAGTGACCCAGCTGTAAAATTTCCTTCATCGTTGATGCACGACTGGCGTTAATCAATGTAACAAATGCCCCGTACACCAATAATGCACACATATCCTTCTCTTAAACAAACGTGCATTGAAAATAGGCGTACAAAAGGAGATTATTGGTACGAATATACAAATTAAAGTGATCGTATAAAATGCAGCGATGATGTTTATGGACCTGTACGAACGAGTCGCAAGGTCGTATTTCTCCAGAGACAGAAGAATGACTTCCAGCGGAAAAGATTGAGCTTGGTCGGCGAGTACAACGAACCTTCGTAATTCCTTCGACAAACGCTCGAGTCGCTAATTCGCCAGGTCCGTCGACGGTCTTGCCATCGTCGTCCGGTCCCCAGGAAGCGCTGTATATGTCTATGTGTTGGGGATTGAGACTAAGCGATCTGGCCTCCACCGCGTCAGTGACGTCGCCATCCAGCATCCGAACACCTGCAGAATCATGGAAATCGTTAAATTTCATTGAATCGCGATTCATTTGATACAGACAGATTTTTTAACCGAATAAATTTCTCTTGTACTCCGTTTACACGGGAATGAACCAGTATAGGTGTACACGAAAGTACACGTGTGTATACTTGCCTCCAACCCCAGCGCCGAAAGCTACTCCCACAGCGCAAATGGAATTATTTGCGGTCGCGGCTACTTCACCGGCGCATCTGGTGCCGTGTCGATTACTATCCACTAGATCGTACCTGGGCATTGGATCTTCGTCGTGGCTGTTCACGTCATAGCTGGCTTGCGGATCCTGAAACAAAGTCGAGATATCGTGTACCGAGACTCACTGCCAACGACTGCGAAACTTTGGGAATATTCCCGTCGATTCATAAAAAAGTTTTACATATATATTTCCTTCCCCGCAGATATCCCGAAGCGTGATATTTTTCTGGCGCTGTTTTATCTCCTTTGGTAAATTGTTGTACGAAAACTTTTCTACGGTACTTCATTTGTATTGCAAATTTACAGCAGGGAAATAAATGTTTGGGATGCAAATTATTTTGCAGATATTCCGAAATGTAAATTTATAGTTTTCCCATTGACTATCCACGTTGTCGAAAACTGACGGTATAAACTGAATGTGCGTTAAAGTGTCAAGCTGCATGTCATTAATTGACAATGATTTTATCGTTACGTCGTGATTATTGGCTTTTCAACTTTTTACATTATTTATATATACATTACATGTTACTATATGTACTATTTGCAAAGTGAACATTGATTTCGATGACGACAATCATCTTTTTCGTTTATCGACATTACGATCGTATGCAGATGAAGGACATTAAGGTCGTAATCGGATTACCGATTAAAAAGAGACATATATCGATTCCGAGATAACGAATAACGTTAGGGGCATTCAATTCTGCAAAGTTCTTTAATATTGCATAATTTCCTGTATAATGTACGACGGATCAACGGGGCAAGGAAATAACGAATGTTGCTTAAAGGGTAATAAAAGGAGAATATTTGTAAAAGGATATTCCCCCTTTTACGACGTCTTTTTAGAAGTAGACTGAAGAAGCTTTACGGATTACAATGACTACGTACGTAATTTTTGAAAAGGTCAGGATGATCCTTCTCCAAACCGTCGTCCAGGATTGTGACGACGACCCCTCTGCCGGTAATCCCTTCGGCCCACGCACCTTGAACATTCATGTCCAGTCCATTCCCTCGATTCTAAGGTAGAAGTTTCATAACTTTATTGATATTGCTTCGAGCCGCGGAAAATACGTAACTATTAGTAAAAATGTAATACGTGCAACGGTCTTTTTTGCTGTCTTTTCGAATCGAGGAATCGATCGCTTTTTCCGTCACGTCCAGAAACGTCACCCTGGATTTCACGGGACTCGTGCGCATAATTCCGCTTAATTTTCTGTGCAGTCGCGGGCGATTTGAAAATGCTCGCGCAAAATGAGAATTTAACGATACAAAAATATATAGGTGATCTAAAAAGTCTCCTCCATTAGATGGCGACAAAAAACGACAAAGACTTTTTATGTCACCCAATATGTACGTAGTATTCTCTGTCACACGTGAAATAATGATGAGGAAGAAGCGAGCGAATGTCGAAAATGCGTAATCGTTCTCCTCGGAGAACGGAAATGCTGACAGGAGAGTTTCCAGCGCGAAAACGTCGTCAATATTTGACGAGATTAATGCACCGTGGCAGTTCTGCTCACTTACCAAGTACCACATCTGGGGCCACCTTTCGTCGTTCAGGAAGGTCTGCATTTTTACCGGACCTCGCTTAATAATTAAATCCCTCTTCGGTCGTAACTTGGCCCGCTGCTGCTCCGCTCTGCGGACTCGTTTGTCCTCGATCAGACTGCCGTGTATCTCACGATGCGGCTCCAGTGACCTTTTCTTCACCGACCGGTGCACCAAGTGATGCCAGTCTCCGATTATCTGAAACACCAACAATCCGCGTGAGTTTGGTTTGGGAGGTGACGCGAAACAGGACTGTTTGTTCGTCGTGAGTTATGAGTGGACTAAGCGCGAGATTTCGCCAACGGCGACACTCATTTGCGCGAAGGAAATAGCGGAAAAGCGTTGTAAATCACGCGGTCTTTTCGGATGGCGGAATCGCTTTTCCCGTCACGTCCAGAAACGTCGTTCTGGATTTGACGGGACTCGCGCGCAAAATTCTTCTTATACTCTAACCGATCTAAGTTGGGTAGGGGGGGGGGGTGTAACCCGAATCATCAACTTAGTTCAGAATTGTATAAAGTGTACTGGAATTGATCAGAATCTTTCTTTTGTACTTAGATTAGCGTAATCTTGTATATTCAAAGTCCAGCGAGTCTTCCGTTCGGTAGTGACTCGTCAGATCCGAGACTGGAAATCGCAGATGTTTCTTAGTTAGGCGCTGTGTCGCAGGATTCTTCTCGGTACACGTTGGGTGGGAAACGGGGAGAGATGGCGAGGCTCGAATCGTTCCTCGCGAATTCGACGTGCACGCAGGGACTGGCCTTGCAAACGGTCGAACAACTGCAAGGATCAACGTCGTCCTTGGAGCAATCGTAAATCCGCAACCGAGTAAGGCGCCTCTGACTCTTCCACTCGCCGGACGAACGGTACTTCTTGCGGGTGCACCGGGGACTGAGCTTCCGCAGATGGATTCTTTTCCTGAGCGGGGGATCTGCCGGCACCGCCGGCGGGCTTTTTTTCCTCAGCCACGCTTCCTTAATGCGGGGACATTTGCTCAAACGGTACTTCAGCGCGGCTGTGTTGGGACTGCTCGCTCCTAAATCTGCCAGGCTGAAAGTGCTCTTCGGTTTTGCGTAGCAGCAACCGAGCGCGGTCATTACGACCGGGCCGCCGTCGAGTTCCTCCATAGCTTTCGCTTTTTCAGGGAGTGTTAATCTTTCCGCGCAAATCTCCTCGGGGAAGTCAACGACACAGCGCGGATTACAGCTCTCCTCCACCGTAGAAGATTCCTGTCTACTCGGAACAGTAATCGAGACTATATTGTAGAAGAGCCTCTCTGAGATACGATTCGAATATACCAGCCAACCGTCAATTAAGCAAAAGCATTAAATATCTGCTTAATTGCTGGAAGGGTATTGAATTGCCGGCTCGGCGATCCGTAATATTACTTTGAAAATCCGAATCGCGCGAACACTTCTCACCGTCCAATCGAGATTCCCCGCAATCTTGACTGTCGGTTGTTTGTTACGTTTGACGTAATTTTTGCACGTTTGTTACCGAATATACGAGCTTACCGCTTCCGACGACGCAAAGGAGAGGCAGTCGATTTTCTCAACCGCGGTGCCATGGACTCTTCCATCTTCATTTGGTAAGATAACCGACCAGGGGTTTCTTCTTTATCCGGTCTACTTGACGGCGGACATTGATACGATTCCGATATCGATTTCTCAGAGCTCGCTAATGATCGCTCGCGAGGCGATGGAGGGTTGACTGCTGGCAACTCCAACGAACACCCGTCGCGCTTACGAGAACAGGCTCGCGTCGCGTGACTCTGTTTCCAGTGACTGATCCCGGAAGGAACTGGAGCATCTTTCTTAACGGCTCTCTTTGTCGGGGACGATGGACGGACGTTCTCCATTTGATCCGTCTCATTCGAGGCCTCTAGTTTCGCACAAACCGTCGAACATTTCTCGCCGTTCCGTCTCTTTTTGCATTTTTCCTGGGAACGGTCGTCGCATTGTCCACGGCAAGATTTTTTCGAATTCCAACGTACACCTCGCCGGCTTTGATCGACGACCGTTCGCGACCAAAAAAAACATCGCGAGTGGTTTAAAACGGAAGTTAGGAAAGGTTTGTTGGAAAAGTGATCAATGATGTTCGTGTACCTGCGTTCGCGAAGCATTTGATTTGTTATCAGGGTGGAAAAATTCCTCCATGTTTGCATCGTCTAGAGTCTGATTAACGTTAGACAACGTCGGGCTGCTAATTAAAGGTTTCGATCAGAGGTTGGAGCTGATTGTTCGCGGATTAAATGGATTTGGAATTTGGCAATTTTGTCGAAGAAGCCCGTAGACGTTATTAATTACGAAACGCGATTTGGAGATGTTAAAATATCAGCAGTCGCGTGCGCTGGAAGTTTGGTTAAATGTCAAACGCAGGCATCCGGTTCTTGGAAATTGATTATCAGTGACGTTGATTAATCGGGACTGCACGACATTTTCGATCAGCCACTAACAGATGAGCGAAACAAACCCTGCGCGAGTAACACGTTGAATTTTATCAACCGGCCAAAATGCAGTTATAAATAAATTGGAGGGCCTCAGCTCCACGACGACGTTCCTTTATTTTTGTTGGCGTTGACAACGGCGTGGAAAAACGATCGCGCCTAAGCATCCGAAGAGAATATTGAAAAGTTTCATCGACCAAAGAGTTGTATTGTGCATTGCGAAATGAAGCATTGATCATCTTATTGACCTAAAACCACTCGCCATGTTCCTCGGGAACAAGTGCATTGTCAAACTTTAACCGAGTTGAATATAAAATAACCGAAAGGCCGTTTGCCGGCGGGATCGATCTTCGACATCGCTGAAACGTTCGGCGAATCGATCCCTCGCGTTTCCTTTATTTCGCTCACCAGTCCCGTTCAAGAAGTGCTTTCTCGAGCTTTCGCCCGTCGTCGGAGAAACGTAACCCGCCGGTTGAAGAGAAAAAGGCAGAACCCAACCTCGGATATAAGTAACCCGCCGTCGAAAAAAAGAAGGAACGAACCTCCGGCGCTAATTTATGGCCACGTGCGCGCGTTACGTTTCTATCGCGCGATGAATTTATAGTCGCTGATAAGAATTAATTCCCTTTTCAGTAGCCGCCGGCTCCGCGATATCGCTCGTCACGCCCGACCGTGATGGAGACCAAATACGTGTATCTGAAAGCACGTGCCAAATTCGGCAAACAATGCTTCTTCGAGGACGACGGACCCAGAGTTAACGTCGACATCGCGCCGGATCATGCGCTTATGGCGAATTATGTGCGCAAAACAGTCTGTCACACCGGCGTGCAAACGTCGAGACAACTGGCCCTGCACGAGGTAAAAGCCCGATCGAGTTATTTGGAGGGATAAAATTGATCCGAACGTTATTTCCGATATGGAAAACTTCCCACCGCGTTAATAATAGTACGAAATAACAGTATAATAATTATTCGGAGATACAACTCGATATATGTAACGGTGGATTTGGATTGTATTTAAGGTTCTTCGGGAGTAACTACCTATTTATGTTTATTTATTTATTTATTGTTTATTACCCGTATGAAAATACTGAATGTATTCTGTGTATAAACATTGTACACGAAATGTCGTTTCCATTTTACTCGTTTTTGTACATTTTTATTGCGCGATTGTGATTGTCGCGAAAATGTAACTCTTCTTCGCCAATGTTTCACGCTTACTTTCACCGGTTATTTAATTTCGTTACCTAAAGAGAAGATGTTTTACGATTCTCCGAACTTCAGCCGTTCACTCTTTATTCCCGACGTGCAAAAGAGTGTGAAATAATTTTGGCGAATGGGAGAGGCTGCGAAACAAATGAAAAAAATGTTACGGCTGTAAAAAGCAATAAAAGGTCCAGCGCAAAAAACGCCGGATGCTTAAAAAGAGCAATGTAAATGAGCAATAATCTGGAAAAAAGAGAGAAAGGCGTGTAAGGGAAGGTGCGCAGAGGTGCCGTTTTCAGGATTGTCAAATGGCGATATAAATTCAAATGTTTCGCTAACGTTACGGTTCCCAAAGCTCTTCTCGTTTGCAACATTTTTCCGACTCTGCTATTTGTATTTTTCCGACATTGTTAATGATTTAACGAGGGAGTGACATTTTGACGGAAAACGGTATACTTTTTTTGTTTTGTTCAATTCGCCTTTATTTACAATTTTCACCTCTTCTTGCTCCCGAGTGAAAAAAGCTGCGATTTTTACAAAAGATATTTTTCACGGATTTTAACCGTTGCGAAAGTAATCTGTAAATAAAAGATGAAAGGCGAGGGAGAGCCGTTGATAGTGGAAATATCTTTCTAATTTTACTGATTATACATACTCCCTTGAAACGCAAATAGTCTCAGACGATGAGCAAAGAGTCGAAGGATAGCGGGATGTTTCATTCTGAAGGAGGTTGGCCGAAAGAGGTGAATCCCAAAGACGAAGAAGCGACGGCGAGGTTCAAACGTCGGATAGAAAAAGATGATATTTGGGCACCAAGGATGAACGAGCTCATGAAAGTAATTACTGCCCGAGATTAAAGTATTTTCGTAATGAATTAATCAGCGTATACGTAAAAGCTATGATTTACAGTCAATATAACAAAAAATTATAAACTGTATAAAAATCTGCTAAAAGTCTATTGCGAAGGATGTAACATTCAGTCTACCGAAATTAAAATTCAGCAGAGTAATTCGGTTGATTTGATCGCTGCAGCCGATTATACTTCAAATGCATTTGGTACATTGACAGTTATTGAGTAATGATAATTACTGTATGGTGAATACTGATACGATTTAATTATCTCCGTATCAGTGAATAATTTTATCCAGAGAATGTTACTTCATCGGTAAAGAAATTACCAATATTTGATTCGTACTTCACCACAGCCCACACAAGAATGTGTTCTACAAAACAACGTGATCAATCTCTACGAGAATTATTTCGATGACATGGTACCAACGGAAATGATGATGCCACTGGACGTCAGGTAAAATGTTCAATGAAAATCATAACGACCGTAAAATCTACTCATACGATATAAATTACGAAACGTTATTTTTAAAGTAATGAATTTTCAAGTAATACATTGGCATTTTCAAATTGGTCTTTTTCTTAATGCAAAAATTTCTCCGTATAATGAGCGAAATAATTTAAGCCGAATTTACGAGATCGTAATGAAAATCATCTATCTGGAAGCTAAAGTTTCTCTCACAAAGCAAATTAAAAAGAGCTCGTACAATGTACCATGCCGAAGCTTCGCGAAACGAGCAAAAGGATAACTGTCGTTGATCATGTAAAATTTAATGGACAGGCGAGATAAAGGCGAATCGTCCGGAAAATACGCTTAACGATTTTCAGTCTCGCATATTCAAAAAACGTACCTGCGTACATATCGTCCATAATACGAGAACTTATCGCAGTGAATTCTGTTTAATGTAAATGTTCAACGGCATAATTGTCTTTGCATCAACTATTCCGTTAATTTATTTAGTAGAGATGACAACGCGATTAAAATAACGAATGTCCATTAGAAATACAATTTTCCAACCTGACGAAATCAACGATATTGTCCTTCGTGCGTGTTTTCGAGAATCGACGAGAACCTGACGAATATCATTCGCGTACAAATCCGTGTCATGTCGATTTGTCGAATGTGATCGCCATCTTGAAAAATGTCAATCGAAGTGGAATAACGATTAAAAATTGCAGGACCGTAAGCACCTACGCGGTGACGAAAGAGAAGCCGCGTCCCGTAACGCACGTATCGTGGTCAGCGGATCACGGGAATCGCATGGCAGCGTCCTATTGTTCGTCGAGCTTCCAAAGGGAACGAGATGCAAGCGAAAATCCGTCCTCCTACGTATGGGACATTGGTAGATGAGTTTCCACGAATCTAAAAAAAGCCGTTGCAATTGAGTAATCCGAGTGTTCCCATCTATCCACTGTGCCGCAGAAAATCCAAATACCGCGTACATGAGGCTGAAAGCTTTTACTCCGTCGGCGACAATTGAGTTTAATCCACGGGATCCATCCTTGTTAATTAGCGGTCTTACGTCCGGACAAGTTTGCAGCTGGGATATCCGAACGGGAAACGAGCCCACGCAATTTTCTCACCCTTTGTACAGTCACAAGTACGCAGCCTACACTTCCCAATTAGACTTTCCACGCCTGTCTCTGGCTATTCATTCTCCGTACACTTTTCTCCCCGGTATTTTCACACTTCTCGTAACTGCTTCATAAATTGCAGAAGCGGATTTTAATCGCGAAGTAACAGAGAATCGGTTTAAAACATTGGTCTGATTTATTGGGTGATGTAAAAAGTCACCGCCATTTTTGCCACTAGATTTGCCACGAGAAACGGCGGGGACTTTTTGTCTCACCCAGCGGTCGATTTACCAGCTGTTCGCTTAACAGTCGATTGCAAAAGAAAATTTTTTTTTTCTGATCAAACGACGAAAACTACGGCTATTTCGATGATGTTCGTAACGAGCGGGGGAAAGTTGGACAAACCAGCTAAACGAGTATTCTCTTTTCCGAGGAATCCGGCGAACTTAGCGCTCTGGATTAATTCCAAAACCCATTCGGAGTTTTTTTCCGCGTCGAGCAGCGGCTGCGTGAGGTGGTGGGACATTCGAAAACTGCAGAAGCCAACGGAGACGTTGATAATGGACTTGGAGGATCCGTTAAGAGGCGACATTGTCCGAGCGATTGGCGTGTCGTCGCTGCAGTTCGAACCCTCGATGGGGACCAAGTTCATGACGGGCATGGAGAATGGCGTGGTGATAAGCGGTAACAGGAAGACGCAGAATGCCCAACAGAAACTGGCTCTGCGATTCAATTGCCACTACGGACCAGTTTTGGCCGTCGACCGCAATCCTTTCAGCACAAAGAATTTTCTAACGGTTGGCACCTGGTCGGTAAAGATTTGGGCGGAAGATACCAAAGAGGGCAACCTCGTATCTACACAGTAAGAGGCATTGTTGGTATTTCTGATCGATTATCCTGCGACTTGTCGTGTCCTTGTTCAATCCCGCTTATTTGTTTACAAGCCATAGCGATATATAGTAAAATTCAAGTATGACCCAATGTATTGGTTTCCGACCAGTCTAGACAAGAGACCTTTAACCGCGGGTTGTTGGAGCACATCCAGATACTCGGTATTTTACGTCATAACCGCAAACGGTGATCTGAAAGTATTCGATTTACTGGTTGGCACAGAAGCCCCCGTGAAGGTACTCAACCTTTGCAAAGAAGCTCTCAGAGCCATCGCGCCTCACGAGAACGGAAAGCTGGTGGCTGTGGGTGGTGAAAATGGCATCATCTACCTCGTAGAATCCTCCGAGGCTCTCGTTACCAACGCCAGACAGGATAAGAGTCGGACAACATCCGTAAGTTCTTACGACCAAATAACACACCTGTGAAGTAATACTCCTTTTTTAAATCCAAAAGGTAATTAGAGTACCTGGACAAATCTGTAATAGTTTTAAAGTTCCTGACTAATTTTGGAAAGAGTTCTGTACATATTTTATTGAAAAATAGAAAAAATTCTGGTGAATTTTCCAGAAGTAGATCATTTCCACCACAACGCCAATTTTGTTTCTTTCCGAAATATCTCCGCCCCTAATGGATGAAAGTATCAATATAGGTAGTGATTCTTGATGTGCATCGCGAGATCTATCCATTGGTGTATAATTCAAGGCTGAAAGCCGAAGTTGATTTTTTCGAAATTTTCCAAAGGGGTACCCCTTCAATTTTTGACGAAAAATCAACTTCAAGATACAGTTTTGAGTTACATGCCAATGGATAGATCTCGCGACGGACATCAAGAATCACTACCTATATCGACCCCTCCCACAATTAAGTGCGGAGATATTCGGAAAAGAACAGGAAAATTATCTG
This sequence comes from Nixonia krombeini, assembly GCA_022817245.1. NCBI lineage: Eukaryota > Metazoa > Arthropoda > Insecta > Hymenoptera > Scelionidae > Nixonia > Nixonia krombeini. Next base: position 12,210 of record JABFPT010002618.1, read on the forward strand.
GTGGTGGCGCGATTTATAAACTTTCACAGTTTTCACACTATAACTTCCCTCCATTTCGGAACTTCAAAGTGAACAAGACGCCATGTTATTTCGGACACTGAGACCTATCGAACGACATCAAACACATCAATCTAAGGCTATAATACGATTTTTGATTACGGTTATAGTACTGACAGTTTCGCTTTTATCCCCACCATATTCCTCTTTTTTCCTCAATAAATCCGCTCCTAATGGCAGCAGAGGTCAATATAGGTAGTGATTCTTGATGTACGCTGTGAGATCTATCCATTGGTGTATAAATCAATCCTGAAAGCCGAAGTTGATTTTTCGTCAAAAATTGAAGGGGTACCCCTTTGGAAAAATGTCGAAAAATCAACTTCGGATTTCATCTTTGATATACACACCGATGGATAGATCTCGCAGCGTAGATCAAGAATCACTACCTATATTGACCTCTGTCGCCATTAGGAGCGGAGATATTTAGGAAAGAAAGAAAATTGGTAATGTGGGGGAGTGCTCTGATATTGGCAAGTTCACCATAATTTTTTTCAAAACCCTCCTTTTAAAAAATTAGTCAGGAACTCTAAAACTATTGCAGAACTACTCAGATCTCTGATTCTTATGTTTATAATTTTTTTTCAAAAATGAGATGCCAGCTTCGCAAGAATGATACCAAGATTTTGAAGAAAGGACGTCACACATCGAGGACACGCAAAGTCGAAGCCGCTCTACAATACGTTTTCAATTTTGGTCAACGACAACACCGCAGCTCGGAACAACCGTCCTGAAAATGACCCCGTGTGGAACTATTCTCTAAGGTGAAGTCAACGACGATTTCGTCAGTTGCCGTGAAGTCACCGTAAAATTGGAATAAGAGAATTAAATGCCAATTTACTTTCGTTCCGCCGCTGTCGTTAATCGAAAACATATACGATTCGTACAGAAACAGTTGATTGTCAAACGTTTCCCGTAACGCGCAATCGAAGCCGCGTAAACTACAAGTGGGCGGATCAAAAGGAAAGTGGTGTCTAATCAAACAGTTTCGAGTACAGGCACACATCCTTTGCAAAACGGTTTACGAATGCACAAACAGACTGCGTGTGGTAAATAAATGCAACATAAAACACAGAGCATACACGATGCGTGTGTAGGCAAAAACACAAACGGGCTCGGCGTATACGGAGAGAGAACGACACGCGTGTCATTCCCGTTGGTGCAGTACCCTTGTCAAGCTGTAGGTTCCTGGAGTCGAATTGCTCGTCTTGGAGCAGATCCAGGCCCTTGGCGCGGGAGGCGTATTGCTCGACGCCCCTGGGGCCGGTGTACACCGGAAAGAGGGGGTACAGCTGCTGGATCTTGGGGTACTTCTGGAACACCGCGGGGACCTTGTTGATGGCAGGTTTGGCTGGCGGCTCCATCAGAATGATGCCCCGTTGAGGCAACGACGAGGACGACGATGCGGTAGATTGGCCAGCTCGCTGTTTGGCCGTGTCAGGCTGGGCCCGCGTTGGCGTCGCAACCGTAACTGTGGGGCTTGGGGTACTACGTCCTCGCTGCTTCGGCCTCTCCTCGCCCGCCTTGGGTCCCCGGGCCGCCGTCAAACCCCGCAGCGTCTGCACCGTCGGCCTACCGGTGGGTCTGCCGTTCGTCATTTTCCCGTTCTTGTGCTGACCCCGGGCCTTTCCCTTTCGCTGGCTCTGGTTTTGCATGCTCGCCACGTAAGGCGAACTCGCACCACCGGACTTGTCCGTCCTGTGCTGCTGCTGCGACGGCTTCACCTTCGGCCCGCCACTCGTCAACGAGTTCTGACTCTTCCCAAAGCCCGTCTCGCGCGGCTTCACGAACGGCTTTCGCGGAACACCGATCACCGCCGGACTGTACAGAGGGTACTCTGTTCGGTCCGGCGGATTCGCCGTGCCGTAGAATATCAGCGCCCACTCGTGCAGAGTAGCTCGACCTGCCAGACGGGGCCAATCGGTGCGACGAAACGGCAAATATGGAATTCATGCGTTTGCACTTTATACTTTCGTATTCTATTATCGCTATTTCGTTAGTCAGTTATTCTCAAAGGATTTTGCAACGTGCTCCTTTTTTTGACCGAGTACAAGTCGTTGCTTCGACCAAGATAAATAAAGTGGAAACGAACGTGGAAAACATAGAGATACTTTGGAAAAGCTAACGTAAACGAACGAGAACGAGAAAGTAAAAGAGATGCCGAGGAAAATGAAAATAATAGTACGGTGATTATAAAGACGTTTTTCTATGAAATACAGGTTTACTTCTTTAATATTCAGTAAATACAGGTGTTAAAACACGCAACATCCCGATGCGCTGAAATGCTTGATATTGAATTAAGACAGCAATAGCGACTGCCGGTATAATAAACGATGCTATTTAGATTCTGCGACGGTTGATAGTTGCATATTAATTATCCGGAGAATTTAATGTAGCCTGTTTTTCATATTTTATTCAGCAATGCTGATTTAATTTCAGAAACATACTTTCTCATTTACAAGAGTGACCGCTGCTAGGATTTACTTGTAACATCATTAACTTAAAAACATTTTTGAAATGTTACCTTTACTGCGTTCACTCTCGTACTCGAGTAAAATAAAGGTTGTTGAATTTCACGATTCCCGATGATTATTAACAAATGGAAATGTAATGAAAACACGACTAATAAACTAATTGAGAGGTAACAAAAAATCCAAAACCACCGACAAATTTTTACAGAAGTATAAAATCATACTGAAAAGAGAGTAATGTTTTATTTTTTTAAATAGCCTGAAAATCATTGGTCGTTGCATGTTACGTACTTGAGGTAATAGTAATTAATATGCGATGTACGTTTAAATAATTTCGTCAGATGACCGTTGAGTGTACTCACCAAGATAGCGGCCTTCATTGTGGATTTCCAATTTCCACGTTCCATGCGGTCTTTCGCCCCACGTATGAACCGACATAAATGGCCATTGATTGAATCCGGCCTTTGACACATCATGCGGCCTCTTCGCTAAAAGAGTACTCTTCGTACCTTGAGGGGACGTTAATTGAATCTGAAGATCACCTCTTCGCATTGCCGTTAAAGACACTTTAGCCTACAACAGAAATAATCATCCCCATTTAATTATCCGCTGTCGCTGCTTTCTTTATCCCCGACGCGATGGTAAGAACAAACATGCCCGGGATGGGAAATAAAAGGATGCTCACCTGTACGTGTTCTAAAAAATTAACACCACTGCATTCTTTCACGTGAAGTTCTAACACTAATTGACTCCTCGGTGGGATCGATCTGGAAATATTTGACAATGAAAGTGGTACGTTATAGCGATTTAAATAGCGACGGTATAACATGTACAATAGAGTACAATAATTATAAAGAAATAAATCATGCAGCGAGTGAAAAATATGTTGGAGAAGGAATGAACGAGGAAATAAATCCAGCAGTGAAAAAAGGGAATCTCTCATGCTGTAGTATTTTGTACCAGTGCTTTGGACAAGGTTCTAGCATAAATAATAAATCACTTGTTCCGCAACATACCTTCCCATGTGAGGAGCGGATACTTCACACTTGTGCTGCTCCGGCACCGTTCGCCACTTCCTCGCCAGGTGAACCATAGCAGTGGCGTCCATCAACCCATAACCGAAGCTGTGACTCACTGCAAGTATTTTAAAAGCGAGGATGAATAACGCAGACACTTTTGCGATTACTGCCTGGACTCTCGCGAGTGAGGCGTCGTTGGGAAAAAGGGGAAGGAATACAATTAAATATAAAAGGGCTGTGCCTGAAAGAAGGCGTGACGGTAATGCGAAGAGGAGTCTCGCGTGCTGTTAATAATCCTCGTCTCTCACAACGCGTCACGACCACTTACCGTTTCGCCCAACACCGTTGGTCACCCAATCCGAGGCCTTAAGATTTGCCGGTTTCGCGGTTCTGACCACGATGTGCTGCATGTCTCTCCAAGTTAAATCCCTGTTCGCCTCAAGAGCCAGGGCGCAAATACCGGCGGCTAGAGGCGCCGAAGCGGAAGTGCCGGTGTGACTACTGGTGCAGTGATGGTGCAGGTCAGTGGTAACAACTTGCTTCTCGCCGGTGGCCCCTGAACTATAAGTAGTGGCCAGAGTCGAGGAACAAGCTTCGCTGTACCAAGGAACTAAACCGTTTTCAGTGGCGCTGCTAATCGACAAGGTCCATATGCTGTTCGTGTATCCGTCGCAGTTGCAGTTGTCATGGTCCCTGCCGCCGTTGCCGGAAGCCCAGACGAAAATCGATCCTTTACCGCTCCGACCCTGAATAAATAAAATGTTGGGTAAACAAACGAGCCAGTGTGTTGTATTAATATGGACATTAACACGTTTGGAGCATTAACCTGTTTATAATATAAATTTGCATTTATCTGCATATTCATGTGTACACAGGTCAATTTCAGTTAACACTATTAACGAAATGTCTATACTTTATAGGGTGTTCATTGACGTTAACGTGTGACGTATATATATACAACGTGAACGATATGTCGGTTTTCCCATTCAGGAGTCACTATTTACGAAAGAATCCAGAAAAGGCGAAAAAACTCGAATCCACTCCGTTCCCAACTGAATGAAGAATACACAAATGTTTCAAGCCTCAAAAAGTCGAGTGTGGTGAAACGCGCTTGTTCTTCCAAGCGCTGCGTTCGAAACGCAAGAATCGGAAATCCGGAGTGGCGTATATCCGCAAATTTATTCCAATGCTGCCTCATCTTCGAGTTTCCGGAATACCCAGCGTTTGCAACGCCACTTTCCCAAATCCTGGATCGAATCGCAAATTGTAACCCCGTGTGCCATTCCGAAGGGTAAGAGATTTCACGGAAAATTATATTTTCGTTTCATACGACGTGCCACTGTGAACTCCGTTGTATGTAAACTCCTTCGAAACACGAGCGGAATTTTATATTATCCATAAGAACCGCGCAAATCCCTATAATCGAATTAATATTTTCATCTCTCACTGTTACGTTTTTCTTTGTGCGCTTTCCCTTTGCCGAGAGAAAACAAAGACAAAGGAGAGAAAATAAGAATAACGAAAAAGTATGCAGTCGATTCTTCGACTCTTCTAACGTTTCATTACGAGGAATACCGTAAAATCAGTATTGCAAGTTACAGCTGCGTACTCAAGAGAAAGGTGAATACTTCAATACGCAGACGTTTCTCCCGCATAATTTATCACACTTTTGTCCCCTCCGTTCTATTATAACCGACGTCACATCTTACCTTCTTTTCCTTCCGACGTTCTGCCGGAGTGCTTGCTTTTAATTACTTCTCCGGAATCAAATCTTCTTTGCGCCCAGGAATATAATTCTGCGGATTACAATTGTTTTCCATTCTCTCACACGCCTGGCGGAAGTGGGTTAAACATTCGCCCGTTCTTTGAGGAATTTACGCGCCGACTATAAAAAAGTTATTATCACGCGTCACATATTTCTCCAGCGTTTACATTATTCATGCGAGAACGCGGAAATTAAAGACTTAAATTTCCCCGCAATTTTTGACTACGCGAGTCATGACCGGTCGGATGAGAAATCGACCGTGTTAGGAACTG